>JAGDQP010042632.1:0-16485 GCA_022664845.1 Lepisma saccharinum
TGAAGCAAGTCTTTATAACTCTTTATAGATTCATCACAGAAAGAAAATAAAATGTTTTCCGTAGTCTGCTTTAATAGAAGAATTTTTTATTGCAATAAAAAATACTACCGGAAATGTCCATTTCTGGAATGTGGTAAACATAGTCTCTATACAGTGATTCTTTGCCACATTTCGCTATAAACTTTATTGATGCAGATGTACGGTAAGTTCCGTCTGAGACATATCCCTCTACTCAACATTACCTATACCTCCACAGTGCACATGAAATAAGGAGTTCCTTGTAACAGACATGCATGATAGCTTGTTAAAACGGACCATCAAAGAGAAAGATCATATTGGTATCTTAATTTGGACAGAAATGAACAAAGCACATTTTCCCCTTCAATTATGTAATGCAATTTGGAAAGTTGATTAATAAACGGGAACTGATATGCATTCGGCGTTGTCACCAATGCCTCCACCTATACCGACGTGTGTAACGGACAACAAATTTCAGTAGTATAAAAGTAATGATTTTAAATTTCTAGATGATGAGATAGAACTTTAAAACATGGGAGAGAGAAGAATTCTTCCAGACCATAACAGTCTTTTCTTGGATTTAGGTAAGGCCTCAAGCATACATAGATACAAATAGATCTGTGGAAAAATACTAGATGCACGTCACATAGAGTTAACATTTGTTAATTTCTCGCAAACTAGATAAATTTGGAAGATATATTTTGAACAAAATCTCGGTTTACTTCTGTAGAACACTGATACCATTTTACCAGCTATCAAAGATGTATATTTTACGAGACTTTCTTTCAAACACAGAACACTGCAATTTCATTGTTATGGATTCCGTAAAATACATTCTGTTAATCATGCATTTATTGTTTCTATATGAAAATATATCACAAAGAGTCCGAGAAATTTGTGGGTAATAATTTTAAATAATTAAAAATACCTCGGTTTGAAATCCGATAAAAGTAATTTATTCAGGTGTTTCGTTCTCTACCATACATCTAGTGTGAAAATATATACTCTACATTTTGGGGATGCAATCACTACCAGCTATATTATTATGGTTATGTGCCCACCGGTTTTCGGTTTTGCCACTTATGGGTCGATTGTAGAGAAAAATAAATGAACATATTTAATTTAGATTGAATATTCCAAGGCAAATCTGTTGGTGAGCCTTTGTCCAGTAGATGGCGCAACACTAATTGAAGTAATTTGTATAAAATGTTTGCATAAAATCAACACAATTAGCAGTAATACGTAATCACGAATTATTCAGAAATAAAAACATATTATGCAGACTCCTTTCTCATTATAAATATGAACATTTAACCTCTTATCAGACTTGTGTTCATATAAAAATGTTGCTCGAGGAAAACCTCTTTCCATTGATGTACATGGAAACCATTTGACTCGTCGTATGTCTCTCAGAAGTAGAATATTAAATAAAGGTCGGCTTTCACGAAATTTGCATTAGTGTTTTCTTTTTTGTTTCTTCAAATATATGAGTATAATATATTATTAATCAATTACCATATAAATCACAATATGTCAACGGGAATTTATAATGTTCGTGTGTAAAACATTACATTTCTATGAAACAGCATTAGTCAAAGAAAATATGACGAAACATTAGGCAAAACAGAAGTAAAAAATTACGCTCCTGAGAGACATAAATCTAGTAAAACAATTCCCATCTAAATGAATGGAAAGTCATACCAAGATGGTGGGGGTGGTCTACACCGTTAATTAGCCTAGCTTTGGATGGTTAGCGTGTTAACGAGGACCCAGTGTAGCACACGCAAAGGCGAGAAAAGTACGTGCACCGCCAAACTAGGATTAACGGAATTCTTTAGTGTCGGAGGGTTAAGTTTGTTTTAGAAGGCATTGCACAGAGACTGATTGTCTCTTTATATTCAGCAGATAATTCTCTTTCATTTGTAGTTTCTGATAATCTTTACGAATTTCAAATCCAAGGCCCTACAACGTCATCATTCAAACCACAATAATCTTCAGCTAGAACAGCCTCCAAAGTTGCCTCCCACTGTTCATGGACTACCGTCGTATTCTACATTAGGAGCAATACCACGCTATCGACGCAACATTCAATCGTCATCTCCAAAACCACGTCCACGTTCTCCAAATAGATCAGAGCACTTTCTATCTCCTTCACCACCAGCGATACACACTCATACACTCAGCGAGACTAATTCTGAGTCGGACCTTCAAATGGACATAAAAAACAAACAAGAATCTCAGATATTGTCATCTACATTTAAGAATCACTTCTTCCTATTGACTAACTTCAATGTACAATTTCAAAATACAAAATTCCCTTTTCAACTAATCATCAAATATCGATCCCGTGACTACCCTGGCACAAATCAAGCCTATAAGAAATGGCACCATCATCAAATCGCCAGACATAAGTTTCGCTGGCAAATCAGGAATCGATACAACTTTGAGATCTTTGGTGAAAATTCAAGCATCATAAGGCTTGATCAGAAAACTTTCAAACCACCATCACCACGTAACCCACAAACACTATCAGTAGTAATTAGGAGGGCTGATCCAATGCTCAAAGACGACGAAAAAGAGACGGAGCTGAAACGCAATTGCCATTCAACACGTAAGTGCATACGCATCGACGCAAAAACAGGACAAGGCACCTACATAGTTAGGGCCCTAACGATAGATCAAGAGACTATTGAGGATATTCTCTCAAGCGGTTCCTACATCTACAGAGTATATCGAGTAGAACCCTCGCATTCACTTCTACCTATACCTATCTGATGTAAGAAATGTAAATTGTACAACGCACATATTACCTCCAAATGCACAAATATTTCTGCACTTGTAAACATTGAAAGAAAACCTTTCCGAATCTTCAACAGCTCACCACATGCAACACTTGCGGCGATCATCACACAAATTTCAGGTATAAATGTAAAGCTAGACCAGAATCTGACCCAGTAAAACTTGACCTACCATTCTTCACGATCTCTCTCATCAATGCAGGACTATCGAAAGTAATAGTGAAAGGTTTCTTAGGCATGTGTTTGACGACACAGATGTAAATAACCGCCTGCTGCATAATTTAAGTACGTACTTACGTACATATTGTGCACGCACATGGTACACTGAAAATCAAAGTACATTTAAAGTGCAGAATATGTCTGAAAAATTTCACAATATATCCAGGTTTGTGAAATTGATATGAACTAAACCACATTTTTAGTGTACAACATATGAAGTTTTGGTTTGCTGATACCCAATATGATGCACAAAAAGTTCACATAATAGTGGCATTATGAACTTAATGTGTGCGAAATATGCACCAAGAGTAAGAACCCAATAAAAATACACATTGAACACATAAAAAGCTCACCATTTTTAGAAGGTTATTGTCCTTATACAATTGAATTGATATTTTCTCAGTTTTCCTTATTCTCGTCCACATTCTGATACTTATATTTCATCCGCTTTCTCTCGAATTTTTCTCCTCTTTAGAAACCATTCCTTGCGTTCAGCCTCCATATCAATTACTTGGTTAAATCTTCTTTTCTCATCCGTTTATTATTGATTCAATAATCTTTATGTGGATATTGTTCTAAATTATATCCTTTCGATTTTTTCGAAATTACATCAACACAATTTTTGCATAACTCTTAGTTAAATATGATGGAATTGCATTACTTTTCCTAACCTTAACAATATGGCCTTGGGTCTGCGCGGACCACAGGCACTTTTAATTAGCTGCCCTTTTCTACATATCGTACTGAGGGTGCTCATACCCAGTGACATCTCAAATCAAAATATTCGTAATATGCTACAAGCATTTGACTGCATACACGTCGACGAGTGGTATGATTTTTATCTTAAAGTTTTAATGTCATAATTCTGCGACCTGGGGTCGAAAGGATATATTTTTTGTAAAAGTTTTTGTGCATGTGCTTAATATATATAAGTTTCTCCATTATATCAACAGGTGGCAGGGCAATCTAGGTACACAACATTTCAACATGTGACACCACTTCTTTCATTGTGTGAGTTTGTGCATGTTTGCCAAGCAGTGAAGACTTCTCATGTAGTGTTTCTGAAGTGATTTTCTTGTTATCATCAATCATACATAAATTCACAAATAGCAGAAGAAGAAGAAAAAGAATAAGAAGAGATTGATTGTGTGCTATGTTCTTCGGCTGCAGAATGTCACGGCAAACGACAGTTTCATTTAAGGTATTAGATGAAAATGACAATGAGGATGTTGTAGAGTTTGGTATCTGCGACGAATCTTACGAATATGAAGAGAGTGTAAGGGATGGAATTGAAGACCTGAACTATGAGTTAGTTAATTTGATATAGTGTCTTGTCTCTCGACCAACCTTCTACTAGTCACGATGACGTTTTGAATCAAGATCATATGTTTGAATCGCGGTCAGGGCGCCCATTGGCTACTAAGGAACATCACTGAACACAAACTGCAGCCCATAATATTTTGCGACTAACAAGAGGATTAGTAGGTGATGCGAAGAATGTTTCTGATAAATGTAGTGCGCTGAAACTGCTCATAACGCCTGAAATGGTCAATCTAATACTTCGGGCGACAAATAGGATTGCAAAACAAGTAATTACAAATTAGAATAAATCGCATCCTGCTAATAATGAGAAATGGTTCGAAATAGATAAAAAAACTATATTAGTTTATTGGAATATTATTACTTGGTGCAGTTTTCAAATCGGCGAATGAAAGCGTTGAATAAATGTGGTCAATGTTCAGTGGAAGGCCATTATTTCGAGGTAATGTGAATGAACGGTTGAATCATTTGCTTCGTTTTGGTCATTTCGACAACGAAGTGACAAGAAAACAGAGACTAGGGAAGACAAACTGGCTGCCTGCAGTGATGTCTGGAAAAGGCTTCTGGATAATATGGCGAAGTTTTTCAAGCTTGGGAGTGACCTGACTGTTGACAAACCTTTCGCGGACGGTGTAGGTTTAAGCAGTACATTCCTACCAAGCAAGAAAAATACGGTATAAAATATTCTGGTGCTGTGACGCCGGTTATTAATTTCCTTTGACTGCAGAAGTGCATGTCGGCCGACAGCATGGTGCTGCAGTTGGAAGAAATAATACTTCGAACCTTGTAAACCGATTGGCTGATCCTTGGAAAAACTAGGACGCAACTTCACCACGGATATCTTCTTCACCAGTGCTGAATTGGTTGAAGGTATGTTAGCTGTTAAAACTACAGTGGTTGGGACAATGCGTCATAATCGAATAGAAGTTCCAAGAGAGCTACTGAAGGATCACCAACGAGAAGAGAGTTTTCAATCTTTTGTTTTGCTCGTGAACAGTCACTGGTTAGTTTGGTTAATAAGGAAGGAAATGAAGTTCTGCTCTCTTCCGTGTATCACGACAAAGCGATAAATGAAGAGAACGAGAAAAAAACTAGATTATTATTCATTATAGTCACACAAAATCCGATGTAGGCAACCTTGACCATATTTACAGATTGTATTCATGTAAGTGAAAGATACGCCGTTGGCCTATGTTATAATGGTTCAACATGAAGGACAGTGCATCTGTAGCTACATACATAATTTGGATATTGAAATTCTAAGATTGGGAATCTGAAAAGCGCCACAGGCGTCGTTTACTTCTGAAAGAACTTGGGAGAGACTTGGTCAATGACCACATTAAGACCCCACAAGCCCTGCAGTCTAGAGTTCGTCTATCTCTTAAATCTCTGGGGGTGGAAATTCCAAAACCGTAAGCTGCATCTGCTGGAACTGAAAGTCAGGACAGACAGGAAAAAAAGGTTGAAAACTATGTCCACGTTCCTTGGATAGGAAGGTGAAGACTAGATGCAAGTGTTGCCTCATTCCTTTTTATCCAGAACACCAGTCCCAGTATGTTATAATTGTGCAGGGAATATTTAAAACATGTTAACTAAATTATATTGCACTTGGTTAATATTGGTAGTTAGTGGGTTAGGTTATGATATGGAATATTTAGAACATGCTGAAACCTCAATTCTAATGATGTTATGTACCTCAATTTCTTTCCATTTATTATATTTGCATAAGTAATATCAATAAAACTAAACATAAAGATAAATTACAATAATAAAACACTTAATAATAACTAAGTACTAGAACAATAAACATAATTAAAGCTTAACGTCTCCAACACGCAATTAATGGGAAAAGTGCTCATTGACAGATGGGGTCCGTTATACGAGGACGTAGTGATAGGGTTAATTTTATACATTATATCAGATACCCCTATGTCCAATTCTAACGGTTTTCTGGATAAAGGTTGTGGTGCTTGTATCTTTTTTGACTTTCTAGATTTTCTAAAAATCCTTCCTTTAAGGTTCCTTCGTAGCTTTTAGGTTTATCTAATAACATCCTCTCTTGTTGCTTTTGTGGTATTAACTTTCTCTAACCACATTTCATGATTTCTTTCTCTGCATTTTCTTTTGTGACGCCCTTTCTTCTTATTGCTCTTATTTTCCTTGTTTTCGGATTTCAACTCCATTGTTAACTCATCAGCTTTAAATATTTGCTTCCCATTCACTTTTAATTGAGATGAATTTATTTGTTCACTTTGGCTTAATTCCACATTAGGTCTCAATGTACCTAAAGTAGTGGTGTTTTGGTTTACTATAACAGTTTGTACACATATTTGTACGATCATACTTTCCTTCAAGTGGTCTTCTTTGGTATTACGATGTTTGTCTCGCTTTTCGTAATCTAAAACATTTATATTTCTCATAGCAGTCACCGATGATATATTGCTTTCTATATTAGCCATCAGGTTGCAAGGCACAGCCTTTTCCACATTATCAGGTTGTATTATTGAAGTATTAATTTCTGTTACCCCCTTTGTTGATTCCACTGATTTACCTTACATACTTTCTTTATCATTACACATAACCTGCTCTCTATTACTATTGTGTTGTGAATCCAAAATTATAATTTCATCGTTTGTTAGAAATGTTTGTTGTAGTCTAATACTATTTCTCATACCAATCTTTAGTTGATTTTCTCCCACTAAACAATGTTCGTTATTCACAAAAATGCCTTCTGGAGCTGTCGAAGAATCTACTTGGAACATTCCTTTAAAAAGAATTCCATCAATTTTCTTTTTGTTTAGATCAATGATATATTTCTTACTTGTATCCAGATCTCACTTGCACATTTTTATCACACTTACAGTCACAATTTCCTTCAAATTGCTGGAATCACATCCGGTTTCTTCCACGAAATCATTATCAATTTGTGTTTTCGACGTTTATTCTGTTTTCTTTTCCTCTACTGAAAACCTCGCGGACGATCTACAATTAACCTTTGCACTAACATTACATGTTTCTTTGTTTGGATTTTGTGCTTCTACCAGGTGCTTAAATATGAAACCGGAATTTATGTACAGAAAAGACACAGTGATTGGATAACAATGCTAAGAACTATTTTATTCGAAGTAGGCTATCGCTAGCGATATATTTCTGCCATCGTTCCACGGTTCCGTGGATGCCAGACCAAAAAAACTGTGTCTCTTGTGCTGCAAACCAATAATCAAGCCATTTTCGTACATTTTCGTAAGATGTGAAGCGCTTGTCAGCAAATGCGTGTCCCATGGATGCAAATAAGTGAAAATCAAAAAGCCGCCATATCTGGTGAGTAAGCCGTATGCGGAAGGATTTCTCAGCCAAACGTCGCAATCGTTTCCTTGACCGGTTTTGCTGTGTGGGAGGGTGCATTATCGTGAAGCACAATCACTTTATGTTGTCTTTGGTCAAATTCTGGTTGTTTTTCACGCAAAGATTGATGCAAATTGACCTTTTGTTGTTGGTAATGTTCGGTATTAACGGTTTCGCCAGGTTTCAACAGTTCATAATAGATCACTCCCTTCTGATCCCACTAAACACAAAACATTGTCTTCCGTCCACAGCGATTTGGACTTGCAGTCGATGTCGCCGGTTCTCCTGGAGTTACCCATGATCTTTTATGCTTAGGATTCTCGAAATAGATCCACTTTTCGTCACCAGTCACAATTCGATGGAGAAATGATTCAGTTTTGTACCTGGCGAGCAGAATTTCACAACTGGTTTTTCGGTTTTCCTGCTGTCGTTCAGTCAATGCATATGAAACCCATTTTCCCACCTTCTGAATCTTGTCCATGATTTTTAAACGCATGGAAACTGCTTCTCGTGTCACGTTTAATTTATCCGCGAATTCTTGTTGCGTTTGAGCGTCATCCTCATCCAACAAAGCTTGCAATTCGCTTTCTGCAAACTTTTTCGGTGATCTTCCACGTTCTTCGTTTCTCACGTCAAAATCGCCACTTTTAATTTTTTCAAACCACGCATAGCACTGTGACTTACCAAGAGTATAATCACCGTAAGCTTCGACAAGCATGCAATGCGATTCTGCAGCAGTTTTCTTCAAATTGTAACAACCAATCAGTGCTGTCCGCACATCGTAGTTTGTAGGTACAACTTGCTCCATGTTCAACGCTATTAAACACTACACTATGATATGAAACTTGCCTGGTTGTGAATTGCAAATCATTATCAGCAGGCAAAACAAGCAAGTGGCGCCAAGGACGTAGTTTTACGGTAACCACAGTGACAGCTAACGCCGTCTATGCACAAATTCCGATTTCATATTTACACACCTGGTATATTATTAGTTCCATAATTATGGTTACTTAGTTCATAGTTCTAATTTATTTTCTTAGCCATGGTATCATATTAGAATCTGCATCATTTCTGATTTGTTGAGTTTAGGTTTACATTTGTTCTTATTTGACCCATTTCTTGTCTTATCTTATACAACTGTTCTTTGAGATTTTCGCCCTTTATTCGCCAACGTTCTTCTTTCCTTGACTCATCTATCTTTCTTTGTTCTACTCTCTGTTCTAGTTTTTCTCTTTGTTCTTTGAATAACCATTTCGTCATTGACATCATTTTACGTATAACAAGATTAGTCATTCTGTCGTTATCATCTTCAAATCTTTCACCTTGTATACTAAGATTCAATCGTTATTGAACTTGATATTCTGCGTCACTTCCTAAATTTGAATTGTCATCAATTCTTGTTTGATCATCACCGTTGATCTAGCCTCCATCTTGGGTAACAATTCTGTAATAGGGTCTCCTTGTATCTCTCATATTACTTCAGTGGTTCGTATAATCCTTATAAGGTTGTTGATGCGCGTTCTGAACTTCCAGACTCCAATAACATCTCATTGAATTATCTCAGGATGTTGGGTCCGTTTCTTGATATATGGCAATGACTCCACTAACGCCTAAACCCGAAATAGCGTGCCTCAAATCCATACCGTAGTGGCGGTTACACTTCACACGAACAGTAACCAATAATCACCGCGTTGTTTTCAAAAAATTAGGTAACTGCAGATAACAACTCTACTACGTCTAACTATTAACGTAAACTCAGACGATGGCTAAATATCCCAGATGATAAACAAATTTCGCTCTACATGTCGTACGCGATATGACCTATATATACACAAGCCTCGTAAATACAGTTCCAACAAATAGAACTTCGTAACATATATCTTATAATACTTGTTACTTTAAACTCTTTTGAACATTGCTGTTTACCATATTTGAATATTGTGCCAATAATAGTATAAAGTAAATACCAGTCAGCTTAAAACAAAAAAGGTTCCTCTCTTCAAATTTCGGTAGCAAAAGTAGTGACATCCAGTGTCCTTTCCGTGAAACATTCGATATATATGTATTCAATCCACATACTTTCTGACAATATAAAATAATGTATTGCTTTGCTCTCACGATAGGTCATGAGTGCGTCTGATGTGTTCCTTCTCACTTGCAGCGCCATATGTGAATTCGGTACTCTGCTAACCTGTGACATGGGAGGATGGGTAGAGATTTTACGTTTATCCAATTACATGCGGCAAGAATTTGTTAAAATTTCATACGAGTAAAGCTACTAGAAAAGCGCTAGGACAAGGGCTTTTAACGTTCTTTAAACGGGTGCCACAATATCCTAGTTACGCCACTGAAACGATGTTATATACATGTCAGCATAACCTAAAGCATTTATGATATTATCAAATTCATAGAGGATTGCAGTGTAAAATCATTTATAATTGGTTAAAATTTGGAATTCATCAGTCTAAATGTTACAATTACGAAAACCGCCTTTTCAAACAAGTCATTAAATATTTTCTACGACTTTGTTACATGAGAATCAATAATTAGGTAGATTTCGAAGAAAAATCTACCTATTGAGATCGGTACAGTATATATATTAACACGCTAGCGGCCATAATTTTGAAGATATTTAAACCAAAATTTTTATATGTTGTTTCTAGGCTTAATAGCTCGGTTAAGTTCGTTAATGAGAAAAATCGGTCGCCATTTTGGATCCAAAATAGCCGCCGAACCCATTGTTGTATAGAATACACAGCCTAAATCGCTTGGGCCATTGAAATCAAATTTGGCATAAAGGTACAACATCACTGTTTGATTACGAAAATGTTACCTAATGAGTTCAAAGACGCCATCTTGAATCCAAAATGGCGGAAGTAAGAAATCTACTTTCCATATCGTTTGAGCTAGAGATACGAAATTTGGCATAAATGTGTACTGTCACTAGTAGTTCAAGAAAATATTACGAAATGTTGAAAAAGTCGCCATCTTAGATCCAAAATGGCCGCCCAAAAAAACCCAATTTCCAAATCATTGAAGGTAGAGAAACGAAATTTTATTTGAATGTGTACGACCGAGAGTAGGTTACAATAAATGGAGCAAACCTCCCTTTTGGGGGCGCAGCCCCCCCGTGGGAGGATGCAGATGGACACCATGATGGTGGTGTAGTGCTGCAGGGAGATTTTGGTTAACATAAAGGAGGCTCATCCTCTCAAAAACATTGAATTTGGGGGGCGAACCCCCTACGGGGGTCTTGGGGGCAGCGCTCCGAGCAAAGGAAAGCGAGTATATATATATATATATATATATATATATACGTCTTGTGGGTTATCGTTGAATGGCTCTTGATGAATAATCTACAAGTCAATAAATAATTTCTCGATAGCTCTCATATAAGGCGAGATTTGAATTTTTGAAAATAAAAAAAAACTTCGAGATCTACCTCAAGCTGTAGGCCTACCGAAAGGGATTTTTCAATTTTTCAATTTAATTTTAAGGCCCTTTGTCTACTTTGGATCAAGCCGGACAAATCATAATGACTAGATTAATTGGTGGAATGAAGAAAGTAACAGGAAACGGGAGAACTCCGAGAAAAGCACGAACAGGATGTTTATTCACCACAAAGCCAAGATGGCATTAGCAGGGATCGAACCGAAAATCCCTAACACCAGGGGTGTGCTATACCATTTAGGGACCACGTCCCGAAAATTAAACATTTGCATATTAATTTATTCATAAGATACATTTTCCTCCCACTGCAGTGAAGAACTTACTTTCCAAATTACATTAGATATTAACAGCTTTCATATACATTTATAAAAACTACATTTGTGTTGTGTAATATGTGGCTAAGAATCTCCGTGAAGGAACTCCATATTCGATATAGCTGAAATTATTTTAAAGAATTCACTAACATGATTAGCGAAAGGAAAATCCTACTAAATAGATAATTACATTTGGCAGAATATTTTCTGTGAGTAAAGTGTTAGGTAGCCTAATACTGAAATGAAAAAAATAAAAACAGCTAAACAGTTGAAGCTTATACCCATGTGGAAGAAAAGAAATTATTAAAACTATATTTCCTTAAAATTCTTTCTTAGTGATACATTTTAAAATTATGTGTTAGCACAATATTATAAAGGAGCGCCATCTAATATTTTCGTCTGTCGTTGGGAGGATGCGGAACAATATATGTACCGGTAACAATATACGAGTTCACAATTATCAGAGATTATTCACTTGTGAAGGTGATCAAAAGGGCCCTTGGGCAGATGGGGCCAAGACGAAAGAATCGCTAGCCCAGTTTTTTGCCGCCACAGATTTTTGAGAACTCAAAAGGAAAACTATTTGCCATTCAACACTGTTGTTTTTTTAAATAGAATAGATCAAACTTTATTTGTCACGTATCTGGTAAGCTTTGTGACTGATGAAACTGGAAACATAATTTTCGTTCCAGTAAAACTAAATTTCTTCACAGCAAAACGGTTGTGAATAGAAACAAAATGTTTCCTTCATCATTGTTCTGTCTTTAAGGCTCAATTCAAGTGGACTTTCCCGCTTTTTTCGTTTTACTTCAATTATTAAAATTTCGGCAGAGGAAAACATAATTTAACTTTCATAGAGCAACGTTCTTTTCGTCCTTCAATACTGAGTACAATTAGATTTAATTAAATGATAGTAACTGCAGGATTGTGTGCAGACACTTTTGCGATAGAATAATGTCCCAAAAGTGTATGCACACAATCCTGCGACAACGACAAAATCAAATGAAGGTTGCAGTTATAAGAAATACTTGTTCTTTCCTGCAGGAAAAAATATTTTACTTTACGCCTAATAGTTAGACAACCAACATGACAATATAAATATGCGCCAAAACAAGGCATGCCAGGATATTCCTCCATTTGGATGTAGAAGATTGAGTAGTTGAGCATTACTTAGAGAACCATTAGATAGATAGGCAGAAATTTTATTCATGTGGCTCTAAGAGATAGGAGTTAATGCAAAGAAAAGGAGAATTATAATATGAACATCATGTAAGAATTTTCATTATGCAAGCAACAAAACTTGTCTTGTTCACAGAGAGAGAGAGAGAAAGAGAGAGAGAACAAGAGAGAGAATGAAAGAGAGAGGGAGAGAGACAGAGAGTGGGGATAAAAGAATAGCCTTTTCAAAATATTTACTGTTATATTTAGAAACACAAACAGTTATCTTTGCTCTCTCCGTCTCTCTCTCTCCGTCTCTCTCTCTCTCTCTCGCTCTCCCTCTTTCTCTCTCACGGCTTACACATACACAAATAACCGAAGAAAATCAGAGAGAAAAAGCACTAAAGGAAGAGACAAACACAATAAGATGTAAGAAAGGAAAATTGATACGAATCATGAAAGAAATGCATTGATGCATTACGATCACACACATACTTATCCACTGTCTCGAATGTCCACTGATTCGCATTTCGCAGCCATGGCATTATTCTTATACAACTATATTTTTTTTAAAAAAAGTCGGGGCTTAGCCGGGAATCGAATCTAAAGATGAAATTCCAACAAGATAACCACTATACTACATTGGACTTAGTTTCCTACTTACTAAGATCGTATTATAATTGTATAATTATGTCATCGACAGAAGAAAGGAAGTTCACGACAGTGGTGTTGGTAAGTCTTATTCACTACTTTGTATGTCTGCTTGGAAGATTGTTCAAGGTCGCACTCAGTTTAACGTAACAGTACAGATCGCTTGAATACTTGTTCGTAAATTCTACACATTAGTCTGTTCATGAAAAGAAGCTACTAGCAGGAACTATTGACTAGCAGGATAAGTATTCTTGTCCCGACAAGGGGTTCGAACTTATGTTATGTTCGCTTTGATTTAGAAAGCAAATGTCTTAGCCATGAACTGTCTTTAAAGCTGAGAAGATATTTCCCAAATTTGTTTTATTAAAACACAACCAGGGACCTGTTTCTCAACAATACTAGTCTACAAGTTCACTAGTTACCAGATACAAGTCTAAATTTAACAGGTTCTTCTAATTACTGTTTCTCAAAGAAATTTCCGCCACTAATGGCTTCTTGGCTATTTTCACAAGTCACGTGACCAAACTCACCAGTGTATAATACGACCCGCCCATAGAGAATATAGAAACTTTGATACGACTCGTAAGTTGTTATAACGCTCTGTGATTCAGAAGGTTAAAGGCATAAAACATGAAAAATAACATACCCGTATGTAAATACCGATATGCGTCACTACTTGCTGAATTTGTTAATAACAACGTTTGTACAACACATATGAGTAAGTTTAAACATCGCAAACTTATTTTAAAAAACAAAAAGGGCTTAAACAAGATTTTGTGTGCAATATCAATGTTTGATTGTGTACTTAATTTCATTGGTGTGGCGGTGTAGTCGGTTAAGGCATTCTTCATGTGAACGTTTATGATTTTGCCATCAGAGTCACAAATCCGACATACCAAAAATATGTTTTTATTTTTGTGTAATATAATAGTAAAGTGATAGGCTAATAGTAATAGGTTTTGCTCATTTTATGAGTTTTAGTTTACATTTCTCCTCCTACTTGTGAGTTTCTTCTAAACAAATTAAATTTAGTTAACATAATTTTTGTTTAATCTATATGCATCCTGTAATTAATACTACGCACTTTGAATTGACTATAATTAAAATTTTATTACTGGCTTTTGGCATCTAATAGTCAGGTCGGGATAGGAGGTCGCGGTTTCGATCCCAGCGGCAGACTATTTTGACAGGATTTTCCATGGTTTTCGCTCAGTCACACCAGGCAAATGTCGGGATTGCACCTTCAACGTAGGCCCTAGCAACACCTTCCAGAATTCTTTCCCCTTCCCTATCCCGGCGTGAGCCTTAGATGCCTAAAAGCTAGAAATAAAATTTAAATTATTGTCAATTCAAAGTACGTAATGTTAATTACAGCACTTATGGATTAAATCAAATTTTAATATATTACAATAGAAGAAATTCACAAGCAGAAGCAGGAATGTAAACTAAAACTCTTCAAATGAACTGAACCTTCAACTATTAGTCTTTCTCTTCACTGTTGTGTATCGTGAAAGTAAAAACATCAGCTCTGGGATTCGTGCGCTCACGGAAAATTATAAATGTTCACAAGTAGCGTGCCTAACTAAATAGGACATCGCGCAAATGAAATAAAACACACAATCAGACACTGATATTGCACACTGAATTTGTTTCAGTATTTTCTGTTCCGAAGACAGGTTTTTAAAGCAAGGTTCCGAAAATAGGACCGACAAGAGGTATTGAAATTTCCGACAAGGAACCGACGTTATTTGAAAAAAATATTATTTGAAAAATATTTGGAAATATTAAAAAAAATTGTGGTTGTCAAGGTTTGAGCGCGTGAACCCATTTTTTAAAAAAATGATTCATCAAGTGTTGAACTCGCGACCGCGGACGTAACTGGGAACGGCGATAACTACACACCACCGAGACATGTTTGTTTTGAAGAGAAAGAAGACAGTATTCATTGGAACCTATCTTCTTCGGGTGTCCGATCTCATAATATATCAAGTATGATATTTTCCATGTCAAAGCTTTGCTTTTATATACATAAAATAAAAATAAAAAAAAATAGTAAAACAATTCGTTTTAACTTTAAAAAGCTAAAAACGTGTAACAGTTTCACCAACTAGTATCCAACGAGGACCAACTAGTACAGGAAGTCATTTTCCCTGGGGCGCATTACTCCTTCAACGTGAATAAGACTGATATGGGGATGATTTGCAGTTGCGAGTTTGGCGTATTGGTAGCATGTCTGCATACTAAGACGGTAATTTTGGGATCGAATCATGGTTTGGTATCGTTCGTTACTTTTTTCAGAAAAAAACTTTTCTCTTTTTTAAAATATTTACACGCATTAGGAAATTTAATAAAATTAGTGATCAAGGGCACGTGGAAGTTAGGTAAAGTCAGACACGGTATTTTTATATTGCTCACGCGATTAAATCTTGTTTTTTTTTCAGGCTTTCGAAACTAGGATTTCCTATGTTGAGACGCTAGTCTAACTACTTGACTTGATCAGAAACACTGAATTTAATAACTTCTAACAAGCCAGCTATCTCGTACATTTTTTCCCGCAAATAAACGTTATGAATTTATTAATACCACTTATGCTTCTCAAACAAATGCCACCACCTGCGCAGAATATGTCTAATTGGGAAAAGGTATTGTGCCTTAAAAGTCAACCCTCCGACAGCTTTGAATGACGTAGAAAATTTGCTACTATTCAGTAGCAAATTGTCTACACCATTCGAAACTGTCTCCTTTTATTTAGTTAATCACAGCTATAAAGGTTTCTAATTGAAAACATGATAATTTAAATTATTGTGTTTACCAATTGTGTTTACTTAAGTAGCAGCAGTCTGTAATAGCCAGACGATTCAGGGTTGCAAATTGTTTGTTGAATGTTACTAAAAAATGATATAAAATTATTATTTTTGTTTAAATTCATAACCGCTGGAAATTCCTATTAGTTAGCAACACTGAGAAACCAGAGAAGATTCCTCAAGAAACCTTATTAATTACTTATATTTTCATGTAATAACTGTAATTAGTTAATTTTTTTCAATTCTTATTGCATTTACCTATTAATTTACTTGCAAAGGCGATTGACGTGCATCTCATTAAACAGCTCCCGACAATTAGCACAATAAGCCGTCATTCTGTTGAATTATGAAGATTTCTCTAAACTCTGAAGGGTAACAATGTGTTACACATTTTTATGTCGAAATATC
>JAGDQP010042634.1:0-16484 GCA_022664845.1 Lepisma saccharinum
CTCTTCCTGAAAAGTTGTTAAAAGTGACTGGGATTCCATTTTACTTTTACCTATTCAATTATGACTATTTAACGCATTTATTTAATTTCTTGATTGATTGATATTGAAGTTTAAGACTCCTTCTATCATAGGAAAGACGTAACTGAAAATTTCTGAGCGCAACTTCTTGGAATCTGCTGAGGAAATATAACTTACTTAAAGAAGTATGTATCTTGTGTAAATAATGTTATTATAAGATTTCACGTATTACAGAAAAAAAACACCATGGTCCTACATACTCATACTTTCAAAAAGTATTTTATGTGCATTTCAGTAATAAGTAGATGTTTTCAGTATATTCCTGTTCTATAAGTACATCAGGATAAAAGTTTTTTTTCAGTGTAGGGATTCAGAAGGAACATCACAATTACTATACACACCGAGTGACCTTAGCTCAGTTGGTAACCTGTTGGATTCGCATTCAATGGGTGCTGGATTAAAGCCCAGTTTCCGATAATTTCCAAAAAAAAATCCTCAGTCACATTAGGCAAATGTTGAGGTGGTACCTTCAACTTAAGTCGTGGCCGAGTTCTTCTCCCGTCTTTTTCCTACCACATCCTGACCAGAGCCATATATGCCTAAAAGTTATACATAAATTAAGTTCAATTCAAGTACTATATTTTTGACACTGTCACAAATTTCGTGTAGAGAAACATTTCAGGAAAATAGCAGTCAGGCACAACTAAACAACGTCATTCATGTTTTAATCATTTTATAGTTAATGGTGTAGTTTCTTAAAAGCCACAACAGATCCTTTCAAATTTTTAATAATTGAAGAGTTCGTCGAGAGAAGGTTCTAATCTTCCAAGTTAATACGGCTTTCTATTTCTTTGCAGTGATCTTATTTGTAAGTAATTTGTTATTTCGTTACTTATTGTCGAAGAGACCATTAAGGCTCCAGGGTTCCCCTCTTATTTCGATGATTCTTTAGACCAGGTTGCATCCACGAAGTTGCCGGTTCGAATCCCGCCTGGAGCGTGGTTGTATGATAGAAACAGGACAAAGTCAGTAGTTATTACAGTGACTCACACAAAATAAAACTTTTGCAATCTGGTATACTCCGGCTACAAACATATCAGACTCAAGACAGATGTCAACCTGAGGGATAACTTTTATCCGGCCATAAGTATTGAACAGAAATACACGGAAAACGTATATTACTACTTAACATAAAACATCGTTAATAAGTTTCAAATACAGTAAATATAGAAGATGGCGTTTCATCTAGTCGTAGGTGAATGCATGCGATTCTTCACTTCATTACGTAAACTTTTTTCTCAGTCCAGATCACTGCTAGGAAATAGTTGTAATAGCCTAGTTGAATTCGTGAGTTATATCATTCTTGCACCGAACTCTTCAGTCTTTTCATTGTTAACTGCTCCCATCAAATACATATGAGAATTGATAAGTTTATCTTTTACCAAGGTACTATCACGGTATTAATAATTTTATTCAGGATATTGAGCGACATATTAATATCCTTATTAATTCATAGCTGAAATCATATGATGAAGAAAGTACTTATTATCATTTGTAAACTTATATAGCATACATTTTAATTTGGCTACGAAATAATTGATATCAAAATTGAAAGTCAACTCTGTATAATTCCATTAAGGTAACTATAGAACCGTTTAGAAGTTATAGCACCGATGAGGTTTCTTATTGTGTTGTAGGAAACTGTTAAAATAATAATTCATCAATTAGATTATTTTGCGGTTACGATTGTGGACGTTCTTGGTGAAATTTCAACTCCACAAACTTCGGAGCTTCCGACGCGTGGGATGAGAAACTCGGTTCCCTCGAGTGTAGCCCCGCCCTGCCTCTGAAACAGCCAATGCACACTAAGCTAGAGCGTGACGTCAGTAGGTGTGCGGCTAGAGTGGCGGGGTTATATACCTGTCGAAGCAAGGTGGTGATCACTGTTTCACATACCACTTGGACCCTCAGCACGGATCAGACAAGATAATGGTAACGTCTTCATATTTTCTTTTCTTACTTTCGTTACTGTCTATACCTTTGTTTCGGAATAAACACACTGCATGAAAATGTCAAAGTAGAAAGCATGTTGGTTCAACACGCGTTGTTTCTCCTTTTATTTCCTGTTGAAACTTTTGTTCAACAAGTCTTGTATAAATGTTAATTGATTTTATATCTGGAGAAAACTGTAAAGTTTCAAAAAGTTTTGTTTAGAAAAATTTAGCGCCTCTTTATGTTTTATAACTAATACAGTACTTTGAGTCTACTTCTTTACTTTCTTTAAGATTATTTTGTCTTCTTTATTTTCTAGCGCTTTAATGTTTGGAGAACTTTATTGTTTTAGTGGGGGGAAAGCGCAATTGAAAAGTAATTTCAATCCCATAAATATTTGTCATACTTTCCAAAGTGAATGGAGACATTAGTCTAAATCGTTTCTTTGCAATATACTTTCTGCGTGGACATCTGTTACTGGGGCATATATTTTGTTATTTCTAGCTGGCAACGAGTTCCGTTTGCCCCAGATCCACGTGGTACATAAATGGAAAGAATGATTAGCGCACAAATTCAAAATTTTGTTTCTCATCTGTGTTTCTTGTTTCCAAGCTTCTAGTTGGTGGTAAAAAGATTAACCTTTTATACCAAGCGGCCGTGGCTAAGTGGTAGAGCGTTGACTTAGTATTCGGGAGGTCGTGGATACAATCTAGCAGTCGACCATCCTGACTGAGGTTTTCCCATGGTTTTTCCTCAGTCACACCAGGCAAATGCCGGGATGGTACGTTTAACTTACTCTGTGACCGACACCTTCCCGCATGCTTTCCCCTCCTCTTTCGGAGCTCGGAGCTTGCGGCTACGCACTGAAGAGATGGAGTAGGTTCAAATTTTGCTTACGCCTGTCACTCTTAGTTTTCCCTTGATTTCACTCAGTTCTATCAGAAGAGTGCCTGAATGGTACCTTTAATTAAGACTAGTGCCACCATTTGCCCTTATTCAGCCTTTATCCAGCCAGTAACGTCGCAGACTTCGGATGGGCAATGAGTAAGTGCATGGGTTCGAACCACGCGGTCAACCATGCTGACTGAGGATTTCCAGTTTTATCTCATTATCACCAGGCGAATGTCAGGGTGGTACCTTAAGATAGGCCTTGGCGGATACCTTCTCCATATACCTAGCTCATCCCTGCCTGAGCCAAAAATGTCAAAAGGCCATAAAATCTCTCTCTTCCATCTTCCATGGGGAGTATCCGATAATTCAGGACAAAGACAGTGTGTATCCCAAGACGAAGTTAAACCGAGAATGTTTTAATTTCAAGATGTGCACCGGAAAGATATAAAAATTAAATTATCTTCCATGTGATTTGCTCTACGCATGTAAGTAATTCTCCTTCTTTAATTGAATTGAATTTTATTTAAAACCTATTAGCATTTTGATTGAGGCCGGGATAGGGAACGGGAGCAGATGTGGGAAAGAAGTGGTCCAAGGCCACGTTCGAAGGTACCAGGCTGGCATTGCTCTGATGTTGCTCAGGAAATTCCATGGGAAAAACGATCAGGATTGTCCGCCGCTCCCTCCGTATGCCAAGCCAATGATCTTCCAACTGAGCTACGACCGCTTTCCTACAGTTTTCCTTCTCATTCACGTATCATATTGAAGAACAAACCACTATAAGACATTTTTTTGTATTAAACGTTAATTTTAAATTAACTAATTTATATTTCTAGACCCTGGATGACATTGAAGGCCTAAGCCTGTCACCAATCTAAGGGATGAAGTTTCTCAGCAAGCCCTCTTCCGCGAGAAATGGATGGAATAGGTCTTGCCTAAGTACCATTAAGATTATCGCGTGGTGAAACAGAAAATCCTCTCAAACCTCAGTCAGCATGACCGGCAGGAGAACATGAAACTCTGTGCTGATCCTATGTCGTCAACCGTGGGAACTACACTACGCGGGATGGATATTAAAAATTATATGCATGGGTTTTATAGCTACGAAAGACCTTAGCACGTCCCTTTATCATCTTTAATTTACTGTATATTAAAGAAGGAAATGTTCAGGGCCTTCCATCAATGTGCCATTTCAATTTTCTTATGTGTGATTCAGATTCCTAATTATTTATATTATGTTAAAAATTCTATGCTCTCTTAATCCCCATATTAATTAATTTATTAATTAGTTCTTGCTCTCTCTTTCTCTCTTTTTCTTTCTTTCTTTCTTTCTTTCTTTCTTTCTTTCTTTCTTTCTTTCTTTCTTTCTTTCTTTCTCTCTCTCTCAATCTATCTATCTATCTACCTTTATTAATTATCTCTTAGTATGCTTTGAACCACATTCTAAGACACTATCCACGACGTGTCATCTGCCTCTGAACCTGTTTAAAACTACTCAAAAGTTGTTCTGAAGTCGCATTAATGCACGGAAGGCTCTCTTTCTTTCCAAAAGTAATCTAGTTAAATCTAATTAGAAGATATACAACGAAAGATTATTAGCTCTTATACCCTTCGGGACGAGGATACGATATTTATAGAATACCCCCATTTTAAAATTATCCTGACAGAAATTCTACACCACAGGGAATCCTATTTTATTTTCGTAGCCTTTCCCAGTGTGGATTCAAGTTGAGTGCACTTGAGTCCCAAGTGCGTCGTAATGGTGAGAGGGAATAATTGGAAATATGCAGTTTTCTCGTTTTGCAATACGGAATGTCACACTGATCATACCGCACTTTACCCATTGCTTCTTCCTCTCCCTGCGATTGTTTGTTTGTTTGCGTGTGTGTGTGTGTGATAGAGAGAGAGAGAGAGAGAGAGAGAGAGATAGAGAGATAAACAGAGAGAGACAGAGAGGTGAGGCTTGATGAGAGTAGTCTCAACTTTTATAATTAATCTCAGCCGTTACACTTTAATTTGAATTTATATTACAACTCTAATAGTGAGTGCTCAACATATGTAGTGAAGTATGTTTTGGCGCGAATTGGCAGTGAGAAGGTTAAGTAGTTCGAATCCATCTCAGTGCGCTGACACTATCTGACAATTTTTCCATATTTTTGTCTGCTTACCTAATCAGTGCCAGTATCTTATCTACAGAAGATAACTTTCTATATCATTGTTCTTAATATAAGACAAGATGAAAACTTTGAGACAGATTAATCTATTTTTTTATAAAAAAAAACGTAATTAAAACCCAATCCAGAAGTTCATTCTTCTGGTCGAAGTGTGAAATTCAAAATTCTATGCTCTAAATCTCTTTCACAATCGGATTAATACAATATGCTGGGTTCATACACCTACGAAACATTATTCATAAATCTAACAGAGAACAGGACGTAAGATCATTTGAATGTACGTCGATGATTGCCTTGTTTAACAACAGCGATACGAAATGGTAGAATTAAAAAAAAAATATGTACCGAGTAGAAACTCTGAGTATTAGTGAACTTACCTCATAATCGGAATATCTCGGAGTTCCAATAAGGAGCTTGCCATTCGGACTCGTGTATCTCTAAGGACTCTACTAAGCGAATGCTGCATGGTACCTTAAGTCCAGGATCAGTTTCTTTTCGTTTTTATTTTCCCATGAACACACGCTAACGAAGCTAACGATAGAGACAGACTGTAATTATTATTTTTAAATCCGACGAAAATAAAGTTTGAATGTAGAAGCCTATTTTGCCCACAGTATGATGCGCATAATCCCCAAATTACGTTCCTCTTTCGCAATGGATTTTAATTACTTTTTTATCACTTCTAATACAATCATTCTTTTGGCATATCCCTTCAAAAGAACATTGATTGTTTTATAATAAATATTTGTAAGCTTGGCCTAATTATTGATCATATAGAAAAAATAATTAATGAAAAATATCCTATCATTGTTCATATGAGCTATTGAAACAGTTATGTCCAAAAATAACCTTCCAAGTCTGTTTAGTGTGACATTAAAGATATATGAAGAGCACAGGGAAAGAAGGTGGAATGTCCAAGAAAGTTAATTTCGAGTAATACCATTTTAAAGTCTTACTCTCCCATTTACTCCCATGTATTAAATATACTAAAGCTACTATAACGCGGGGATTATTTGCGCTGTTGAATTGAATCTTTCGTAGTGATTAGTGGTCATGATTACTACTTGTTTGGAGTGCAAACTCAATTTTGTTTTAAAAACTGGACATTCCTCCTTCTTTTCCTGTACTCTTCATATCGTAAGTGATCGTGATATCTGTGAACTTCCACCATTTCTCAGTTACTTTAATCATATTACGAATAGCCAAGTGGGAATGGTCTAATGGCAGTAAACAACTTCGTACCAGTACAGCGGAAGCCCTGCAGATGTTGAGGTATTTTCTTCAATCCAACGATCAGAATGCCGGTATCGTACTCAAACTAGAATGCTTGGCCACTATTATCACTCGAATTATGTGTTCGCAAAAGTACGTCACTCCATAGACCTATGAAGTAGGTCATAGCTATTAATGCATATTAGCTAAATAGTTAAATTAACAATCATATAAGAATAATAGTTGACAAACAGCCTAGAATGTTGCTTTAAAAATAAAGTTTTTTTTACATATCACCTCATTTTTTGTTGTGGATCTAGAAAAAAAAGTATTGATTATTGAGTAAATGAAACAAATATTGAGTAATTCCCGCGTCCAGGGAATAAAGCAGATGAAAAAATATAGAAAGAACAAGCTTTTCTGTTCAACTTTATTTCACTTACATTAATGGATCGATATGTAATTACGATCTCAATCCGTCACTTGTCTGAGGGAGAACAACCGGTCCGGCAGCAGCAAAGAGGAAGACAGTGGCCAGAGATTGCGTTTAGGCACTGTAACGGTCTTCGTCTAGCGAAACCGAAGGAAATTCTGGAAAACCTCAGTCAGTACTTCAGCAGGGCTCGTACTTCCTTATGCCGATCCTGTCTTTGACAGTAAGTTTACCACCCTGAGTGGGTAAAATCATCTTATCCTTATTATGTAAACTTTTTCTTGCACACAGCGAAAAATGAGGTGTCGATTTAAAAACTTTAGTCTCCCAGGGCAACCAAAACTTTTTTGTGTTTAATCAACACAACTAACGTTGTTGATCTCGGTGATTCAACACAATGAATGTGTCGTCAATGCTCATTAAACACAATGGAGGGCGTCACACTAGCACTATCACAGTGTTGATTCAGCATTAATCATTAAAATCAACACCGTTTGTTGTGGTGCTTTAAGACAAATTATCTGATGGTCGCCTGGGCACCGAATATAGTTGAATCAACACCGCTATTTTTTGTTGTGCAGTATTTTGTTTTATTTATAGACGGTTTACTGATGTATGGGTGGAATAGCCGTATTGTGTTAAGCTACAAAGCAAGGAAAAAGTTAGGTTACAATATGTTATTGATGAAAACTACCACATCTAGTGTTAAATATGATTATCTGCACTTTCGGTTATACGTGCACTGTATAAAGGAGTTTCTTCAAATTGAGGAAAATGTTCTTATCTGTTCACCGAGAATTTTTTCTTAGAAATAAGATATCATTATTCTCATTTGATTTAAAATGAGAACATGTTGGTTTGAAATAAGATTACTGATATTATTTTCTAAATGGCTGCTCTCATTTGAAATCAAATCAAATGAGAATGCCGATATCTCATTTCTAAGAAAATTGTTTCTCGATGCACAAATAAGAACTTTCTCTCAATTTTAAGAAACATTTTTACAGTGTACTATAATATTCTACTGAAAGGTTAATTTGACTACTGTCTAGATTAATTGCTACTATCATATGTCAGCAACGTCTACAATGGTGTTATCTCAGAACGCAACTCTTCGATAGCTCGTAAATGGTAGGAACAAGTTGTACTTAAATTTACTTAATCACTCACTGACTAAAGGAAATATAATGACATTTTGTTTAAGCCAGCCTTTCGTCTTAGTGCTGCAATGAAGTGTGCTCACTTCTGGCACTAGGGGTCATCGGATTGATTCCTGCTCATGCCATGTGGGCTTTGTGGTGGACAAACACCGTGTGCGTGGGGTTTCTCGAGGTTCTCCCAATTCCACCCACTTTCTTTACTCCACAACAATTCATCATCCATCCGGCCTGAACCAAAGTCGCCTAAAGGCCTTAAAATTTAAATTCAAATTCAAACCAGATGAAGTGACAATATGTTTTTCCATGTCAACCCTGGAAATTCAGGGGAAAATGAACTTCAGAGCTTCATTTATTTCCAACATCATGAACAGTAGAGCTGATGGGGCCGCGGTGACTCAATGGTAGAACACTCACCACTGGCGCTTGGGTCCGTCTGTTCGATCCCTCCTCGTTTCATGTGGGATTTGTGATGGACAAACACCGTCGGTTTCCACGGGGTTCTCCCGTTTCCTCCCACTTTCGTCATTCCACCATCCCATCATCATCATTCATCCGGCCTTAGCCAAAGTTGGCCTAAAGGTCTTTAAAATAAATTGAAATTCAAAATAGAACTGATGGTACCGTCAAATATTTCAAATCTGCGCTATCCAAAATGCATATTTCAAAATTGCACTATGGGCGCAAATGGGATTCCAAGAATTTCTTTAAAATAATGGTGGGGCGAAATGTGTATGAATTTGACAAGGTTCCAGTAGGTTTGCGCTAAGCCAATATCTCAGATTCTATATACCGAAAGATTTTCTAAAATCTATGTGGTTACATATCAATCAGGAGTTAGAATTACATACATTCTACGAACGGTTACATATGAGAAGAAATGTCATTGCCTGGTTGGATGGCAGTGATTACAAATATCAACTTTACTCATCGGAAAGTCATTTCAGTTATGCTCATCTCGACCTGCTTTTTCTTCAGATAGGTTTTGGAAATCACTTACTTCCTCTGAGGAATCCCTTACGCACCCATTGCACAAATTTGACATATACAATTTTGAATAGTGCAGGTCTTAAGTCCTTGACGACAGCATGCCGCACCAGCGTTATTATTAGTGGTACTGGAAATAAGAAGCTTTAAATTTCGTTTTCCCACGCTTTTGGCAGCCTGTAGCTCTGAAACGTGACCGTATTTTTAGCAGGTTGACCAAGACATTTTCCCTTCCTTTTCATGATCGTTAATCCCTTGACCTTTTTTATGCATTAAGTTACCACCTTATACATTAAAATTTATTAATGGTTACCACTGTGGTTAAGTTTGGAATACATCGACGCTGCTGATACTTGAGGATTCCGTTTTAAGGAAAAAAAGGACAATTGATAAAGATATTGAGGTGATACTATTTAAATGAACAACACCAGAGTGCGGGGCCACGGTGGCTCAGTTGGTAGAGCGCTCACCTCTGGTGCTAGGGGTCGTCAGGCTTTGTGGTGGACAAACACCGTGTGCGTGGCTTTTCTCGGGGTGCTCCCGTTTCCTCCCAACTTTGTTCATTCCACCAATTCATCCAATCATCATCCATACGGCCAGAGCCATAGTTGCCTAAAGGCCTTAAAATAAATCCAATTCAACACCAAAGTGCATATTTGATTGGCTAACTGTTAATCTATATCTAATAAAGAAGAACCAATGATATCGTAAAGATAGAAAACAAAAGGATTATTGAAAAGTAAAAAAAAAAGAATCACATTCTGTATTTGTAACACAAACTATAAATTATTATGCATTCTGGTTTATTTTATAAATCCAGATTTGGCTTTATATAGCTTTGAAAAAGTACTTTTCTATCTCGACAGTATTTCTGGTTCTATGTATTTTGTTAAATAAAGATTGACAATTAGAAAGTTAATCAAGAAGGTTATTCGGTGCCTGTTAAGATAAAATCGACTCGATTTTGAAGCAACTCTACCATAAACAGTCGTTGTCATATCTAATTATTCAGTTTCCCGAAGGAGCAAGAAAAGTTTCAGAAACTTTGAAAGTTTTCCGAACTTCGCCACAGTGGTAAGATATCTTCTTACAATATTAACAAATCTCTGATATTTTAGAGACAAATGAGTACTTGTCCTTTTAAACGACGATCAGATGACTGAAATCTGTTTGGGAAATCCTCCACGATTATTGCATAAATGAATTTTAAGAAAACACACCATTCGGAAACTGAAGGCAACACATAAAAATACTACAGGAAAATAACGTGATTTTGTGTATTTTCTTGATTTTACAGGAGAGCGTTTTAAAATTCCACAATTAACATCACGCACACTTGCACATCAAATAAAAATTTGCTTGTAATAGACGGACTATATTCTCTTCATGTATGATCGCTTGTTAAAAAGGCCATTCAAAGAACAAACGCGGGAAGGGCGTAAGCCATAGTGCTGTTACCGCCAATACAATTCATTTTATCTTTACCTTATCAAAGAACAAACAGATGGTCCTATAATCTAAATGTTGCCAAAAAATTGACAAAGCACGTTCTTTTCCTGTGGTCTTCATATGGAATTAAAGCCACTTTTAAGAACTTATTTCTCAGTTTATAACGAATTTCTTTAAAGACAATAGATTTATAACGAAGGCGAATCAAAAGTAGTACTGTTCTTAATTTTGGCTACTAAACAGACGTTACACTAGTTCAATGTTAAACCCGCGCAACGGCAACAAATGCTTATAACTGGTGGTTCAATTTTGAAAACTTATGTGGTTTCAATGGTCGGTGGGAATATCTGTGAATGTTATTGTTGTGCGTTGCGGAGTTCTTATTTTCAGAAAACTAAAAAATATCATTGAAATGAATTTATGTTTTCATAAAGTAAATTATAAATTTTGTGAAAGCTTGAAACTTCTTCTTTCAGCTTATTTGGTTAGAATATACTTATTGACTTTGTCAAGTGATTAAGTAATGTCAGTTGTTTCGTGCAATGAGAAAACTCACGAACGTATCCTGACGAAAGCATTAAGTAGAACTTTGTAGATAACGTATGTTTATCACTTAAATACATACGATACATCTTCTTTTAAGAATTAAATGCAAGGAGACGGAGTCTATGGCTTGTTCTTCCACCATACAACTGAAGGATTTTAATGAAATGCTATTACAATTGTTACGGACGCTAAAGTTTGAAACATACGTATATAAGAAGGCCGTATCTGTGAAATATTGATCTCATACAACCTTACTGCAGAACAGTGTAGCATCTTTTCAACACAATCCGTTTGGATGCTGCCTATATGGTAATAGCGCTGTACCACATCCTGCTTACGTATATTGCACCCGCAGAGATATGTTGTACAAACTGTTGCTGGGAATTGTATTCTGCTGCAAGTACGTAGCATCCGTACAGGTGGTATTGATTGAATTATTATTAACATCCTAAACAAGATGGTGAGCCTCTAAGAATGGAATCTATACTTATTGGTAAACTGGGCCTTTCCGTTCAAGAGACCCCAGTTGGAATTGAACCCGTGATCATGCGCACACTAAGTCAGCGCGTTAATTTCTCGGCCATTCCGAGGTCTCGTACAAGCGGGATTGTGTATACATTGTTGCTGGACGTAGTAGGTCTACCCCTGAATCACGTATACTTTATCCGTATATAATATTAAATATTGTGAACTACAGATGACAGCACTGTAGGGTTGGTGAGCTACGTTGAATTGATCTAACTCTGGAAATGCTAAATGTTATGTACAATTTAATGAGGAATGAAAACTATGTTCAATAATTGAGATGCCATATTTCTAGGTATGTTTTTCCCGCATTTTCTTTAATGCGCATTAATTGTTTTATACACAAACAGTTGTGTTTATCCTACAATATAGTGTATCGTGATCGAACATTTTAGTACAAATTTAAATACACATATGATCTCATACTTTAGAGAAAATTTAAGCTCCCATACACTAGAAAAATTGTTTCTTAAAATTGAGAAAAAAAAGTTCTTATCTGTGCAACGGGAAACAATTTTCTTAGAAATGAGATATTAGCGTTCTCATTTAATTAAAAATGAGAGCATACCGGTGTGGAAATAAGATGAGTAATCTTAGTTCCGAACCAGCATATTCTCGTTTTCAATTAGATGAGAATGTTGATATCTCATTTCTGAAATAATTTCTCGGTGCGTAAATAAGAACTTTCTCCTCAATTTTTAATAAACATTTTTTTTACTGTGTATATTAATATGCAATATTCATGAAGGACATTATGTGACATTTATGTATTGCTATAAGCTCGAGAAGGAACACTCATACATAGCAGTTTCAATCGATAGAAAAAGGAGAAGTGCCTAAAGTCCATAAATAAAAATTCAATTCAAAAAGAAGTTTCACAATTGCCATTGGAAGTAGCATCATGATGTACATATTGCATTCGTACAAGAGGTGTATGTTTCATAAAGTGTGGCAGCAAGTTATATCCTATTGTACGTATGATACATCAGAGTGAAGGCTTCATACTGACGACGTTCTGTATATTTAACAGAATGCCGCATGCTTCATATGTCCCTGGTGTTGTATGTTACATTAGTATTTTTCTATGCGAACGAAACAAAGTGTTTTACACTGTAGTTACATGTAGTATTGACATAACATTATTTAAACGTGAATTTCATTTATTTTCTATGCATTAATTATCAGTGTGTATAACTCGATTTCTTGAAACATACACCAAGATATCTTACGCTAGGAACACAATTTAAAATATTTATTAGAAGATTCATTTCAAAGAGTGCACTGGGTAAGTGAGTGGTAATGCTCACTGACTTGTAACTAAGAGGTCCCGATATCCGGTAGGAACACAAGCATTTCGAAGAACACATTAGACTGTAGATCCCATCCTAATGACGTTATCTTCATACGATCGAAGGTAATGGAAAATCACCATCGGTTTACATTGTACAGGAGACCTTCAGGTAATAGGCCTGCCTCGAGGAAGAACACAAATCAATATCAAATTTCAAAATTGTTTTATAGTACGGTAACTTATAAGAGAACAACATGGTTTCAGCTTTCTATGAGTTCACAACCACTAGAGCTCTAACCAAGAATCGATCTGAAACCTTGATATTTCTTGTTAAAACATCATTATATTATCATATAAAATGAAGTATTACAGCTGCAAACAAGCTCTGAAAAACTGGACATTTTTCACCTTTTTGCTTTGTTCTCTCAGTTTCTCTGTACGGTAAAAACACTTGGTTAAAATATTAAAAAGTTCCTATTTGTGAACCGAGAAACTTTTGTTTTAGAAATGAGATATCAGCATTCTCATTTCATTTAAAATGAGAGCACATCGGTTTGGAAATAAGATCAGTAATTTTATTTTCAAATCCACATATTCTCATCTTCAATTGAATGAGAATGCTAATACCTGATTTCTAAGAAAAATGTTTTTCGGTGCACAGATAAGAATTTTCTCTCAATTTTAAGGAAACGTTTTTTTACTTTGTGAGAAATGGATTAGACCATGGCTGCACTCAACACTTTAATTAATTTAAGGAAGATTGTGTATAATTAAATACTCAGGCGGTATGAAAAGGGACAGCTGTAGCTTTATATGAATTTCACCTTCAGAGGAAAATATTATTCGAAAGGAAACTATCGAGTGTTAGAATAGCAAGACAACTCATTTGATTTGGCTCCAATTATAGCTCAGAAACTAGGCATGCCCCGGAATTTCTTCCGAGGAACTTACTTCTTGTTTTGATGTAAATAAACACCTGCAGAAGTTTGCACCATTATTTCAGAAACACATTGTATTGTGTATCCAAGAGTCGAAACACCAAAGGGCAAAACAGTTTTGAACAAGATATTGTCTACGGTCTTCCTATGGTCAAATATGTTTTTTGTATTTTGAATGTTATTTATGGCATCTAAGGCTTAGACCGGGATAGGAAGGGGAAAGGTTTCGACCAGGGTCTATATTGAAGGTGCCATCCCGGCATTTGCCTGGTATGACTGCCCTGTAAAAACCTCAGTGAGGATGGTCGGCAGGTGGGATCGAACCCACGAGTTCCCGAATTCTACGCCAACGTTCTACCACTGAGCAACGGCGGCTCGGTGGTCAAATATGGTGTACATACAAGGTGCTGGAGCAGATTTGTCCATCGGGGTTAATTTTTAAATTGGATACACTATACACATACAGACAGAATTTAAGTTCATTTAAAGAATGAAACTTGGACATTTCCAATTTACTACAGTGGTAGATTAGTTTATTTATAGAATGAAACTTGGAAATTTCCAAGTTACTAGAATAGTAAAGTAGTTAATTTATAGAATAAAACTTGGAAATTTAACGAGATTCCGTTGCTCAGTTAGTAGAACATTTGTGTTAATTTCGTGAGGTCGTCGGTTCGAGTCCAGTGATTGCCTAGTCTGACTACGGATATCCTTGGTTTTTCTCGGTCGTACCAGGCAAATGCTTGGATGGTACGTTGAGTAAGGCCAGGAATGAATGCTTACCAAGTTTGTTTCCTTTGGTGTTGTGTTGTCGCCAATGTAATGTGTCCTGCGGGCTGTATTTGGGCTTTGTTAAATAAATAAACAAATAAATAACGAAATTTAAATAAAACCAGAAAAACTACTATTTTTTCTAGTTTACATTTCATTTGCTCAAGAAATGACTTTGGCCTACGCCCGTCACAATTGTGACAAATGTTGTTTCCCGACGGACATTTTTCTGGGAAATGCAAAGGGAAAAGGTAGATACCAAGTTCTTAGTTTAGTACATGCTCGGCATTCTCCTGGTAAAACGGAGAACAACCATAGAGAACTTCAGCCACAATGACCGTCAGTACACTGTAAAAAATAGTTGTGTTAATTCAAGACAATGCGGTGTCCCAGCGTGACTACCACTTTTGTGTGTTAAATCAACACAACACACGGTGTTGATTTCGGTACTGTGAAAAAAAAATTACGGAGGCAATGAGATCTGAACATGGGTTGTTCAGTTAGAAGTCGAGCGTCTTACTGACAGCTAAATCGTCGGACAGAAAATGAAGTAGATGCAAACGATATTTAATGAACAACATTTGAATTAAATTACTACACTATAGATTTAAACAGTGTATGGGTTCAAATATATGTTGTTGAACCCCCAAAACATACTAAGTTACTTGCACGACTTATGACATGCTTTAATCACTTCCTATTTGTCAATTGGAAAACAGAATTCCCATTCATTGAGAATAATTCTATTTGTATGAAATCAAGCAAGATGGCGGAAGTCAAACACTTGAGCAGCATTACTGTTTTCTTATCGTAATGATATGTCGAATGCTGCGCTTACTTTCATAGAAATGGAACATATTCTCAGTAAATGCGGATTGTGATCCCTAATTGACCAATGAAAAAGTGATTAAACCATGGCATAAGTCGTGGGAGTAACTTTGTTTGTGTTTACGGTTCAGCAAGATTTTTTTAATCCTCTATATTGTTTCAATCTAGTACTCTCTGCGTCTTACGATTTAGCGAAGTCGGTAAGACGCTTGACTTCTAACTGAGCAACCCATGTTCAAATCTAGCTACAGCCGTAACTTTTTTTTCTTCCAGTACCAAAATCAACACCGCGTATTGTGTTGATTTAACACACAAAAGTGGTAGTCACGCTGGGACACCGCATTGTGTTGAATTAACACAACTATTTTTTACAGTGTAGGGCTGAAACCTGCGTTTTTTGTAGGTACCGATTAAAATTCTGTGACCTTAACGGCTACTATGTCATAATTTATTTTAAATTTTTCATTATGTGCTTTTAACAATTTATACATTTTGTGAAAATAAAGGAAGCATGTTAAATTTAAAATTCTGCGTTTAGTTATAGTGGTGATTCTATGGAGCCCATTATGCACAAGATTGGAAAACCGCTACAACCAAACAAGACAGTTCTGTGTTAGAGTCGTTAAGCTAGAGTGACCAAGGTCGGGGGTTCGAATCTCTCCTGTGGCATGGGCGTTTATAGATTTAAATAATCATTGCACTCCCTATAATAGTGACGGGCTGAATTGAATTTGAATTTGAATTTGAATTTTGAGTTTAATTTTAATGCCTTTAGGCAACTTTCGCTCAAGCCAAATGGATGATGTGATCAATTTCTGGAAAGAAGAAAATGGGAAGAAACGGAAGAACCCCGAGAAAAGGATCTTAGTATCTTCGTGTTACTGATTTACTTTTTTCATTGGAGAAGTATTGATAAAGAAGCGGCAGTCTTGGCTTTAATAAAAGAACCATCCCAGATTTCACCTGGTGTAACTGAAGAAAATTGATCTTATTTGCAAACCTGCATGTTTTTGTTTTCAATTTAATGAGAATGCTAATATCTCATTTCTAAGAAAAAAAAATACTCGATGCACAGATAAGAACTTTTTCTCAATTAAAAAAAACGTTTTTTACTGTATACGGAAATAGTCATAGTAGTTGGGTACGGGATTCGATGACAAAACAAAGTGAGTTCAAAATGGGCATGCTTCCAGTGAGACACTTCGTTCTATACTAGCCTAGTTTCTTCTACATTTTGTTTTCTTTATATTTTTTTTATATTTGACCGTGTCT
>JAGDQP010042635.1:0-10257 GCA_022664845.1 Lepisma saccharinum
GCAGCACAACAGCTGCACGAAATCTCAGGCCACACGAGCACAAAATACTGTCCCCAACTCCATATTTGGGAAACGAACCCAGTACCAACATATTCTATTTGAAATTATTCAAATATATACATTTATAATTAAGGACCGCAGGCGGAAGATTCCAAACACAGGGAACATAATTATACTTGATAAACAATGTGCCTCATCAAAAAGGATGCAAATATGCACATATACCCACTAGAGGTAGTGCTTCGCCACATAAATAAGACCCAAACAGAGGAACGTTCTGTGATGGCTCCGAGAGTTCGGGCTTCAAGCCTCGCTTCCAGACTAAATACAACTTCTACCTCGGCTGGGCTGGCTGGAATACTTCTCCATATTGCTGCTAACGTGTAGGAAATAATTTCATACTAGACGTTCATATAACAGGCAGGATGTAAGCAAAATTTATCCCTGTTATATATGGCTCCCGAACGGACCCCGATCCTTGGTACCGTCGCCTTCAATGAGCATGGCCTGGATACGGCATCACTTTATCCTCCGTTATCCTCCTCTACAGCATAACTGGGATTTCCAATATACCTTATCAATAGGTCATCATCCTGGTCAAACTAGAACACTTCTTTCCTTACATCTTGAGCATTGATTCCCGGAACTGGGTGCTTCACTTCTTTCTCTACTCTCGCTACTGCAAGTTCTTTACACTCTTCACTCAGGCACTGTATAAACGAAAGGTCCTCTATATCCGAATCAAGTGCATCTCGCCTCAACTCCACGTTCGTCAGCGACGCTTGGATTGCATGTTGCAACTCCTCTACCTGGTGCATAACTGTGTGTGTTTCTAATTTGGCTTGACTACCCGAACATTCACTTGGCTTCTGACTTTGAGCTTTCATATTAACTATAACTTCTTTTATCTCCATTGCCTTTGTGCCTTGCGCTAACCTCAGGTTCCTTGGATTCGTCTTCCCTCTGCCAACCGGGCCTTCATAACATTTATATGGTCTGCCTTGAGATCGTCTTCTACTTTTCCATCTGTCTTTGAGATTACGTTTTTCTACTTTTCCATCTGATTCTGTGATGCAGTCTTCGAACTCGTGTTCTTATGCCTTTCCCTCTGTTTCTATGATACGGTCTTCGCTCTTTACTTTGTCTGCTCTTTAACGATAGGTATCCACTCTTCTCTTCCACTCCAAACTCCTCATTTGACGAAAACTTCATTGAATCATATCCTGATGAATGTCTTTCGTAAATATGATTACTTCCAAACAGCTGTAATGACCTTCCCAAGCTTCTTATGGTCTCATCCTTTTCCTTAGTTCTGTTACTCTTTCGTTGGGTATATCTAACCTTCTTCCTGCGCGGCACATCTATCTGTTAGTGCTTTCCGTTTGGGTACATCTATCACATCGGAGTTGATAGAATCAGTGCACATAACATACACTCTTTGTAATGTTTGGATTGAATCTGCACATAATGTATAAGGACGTGTCCAGGTATATTTGCGTAAAGTACTAACAGATGAACAAAATCGCTAATGGATCTTTAAGTTATGCGGAGAAAACTATCTATAAGTTTGTAATGTAAAAATAGACTCGTAAGTAAATACCCCATTTAATTGTGTTTTATAATGTGGCGTTTATAATATAAAATTTTGTACAACACAAGGAGTCAACGGGGATATAAATAAATCAAAATTAAAACTTCGTTATCAGGATTCTGCTATATCCCCCTTCAAAAAGAAGGTTGTCATCTCCAATTTATCAAGCCTACCACCCAATTTAAAAATGTTTACGGTTTAAAATTGGTAGAAAATTTTCCAACTCTACTTGCATCTCCTAAATAAAATCCTGGTAGATAACCTGTTCGCTATTGCCCTTGCTCATATAAAAGTGTTAAAATTCATATATGAATTACCAGAGAACATGGCACTATCACAACCCCTAGTGCTAGAGTACTAGGTAACCATTGAGCGCATGTCGCTGTGTATACCGTTATCGGGAGTGACTTCGGGCACCTTTTAAAGTTTTCTTTTAATTTACAGTCGTAATATTAATAGTACTGCAATCAAGAAAAATATTTTAAAATACCTATAACGTACGTATGAGTTTGCATACTACAAAAAGCGTACACATTATTTGAACAATGTTAAAAAATAGTGAACAATGTCCAAACACAGCGAATTTTCCGTTTATTCTGACTCCCATGACTCCCATTTTTTGAAAATATCCTGCTTTGTGGCCTATCAATGATAACACTCGAGATGACGTGGAATAAACCAAGACATTTCAAAGTTATATTTTAGCAGTTCTAAAAGACTAATTGGAGGGGCAACAACGCTTCTTAACTCAAACTCTGTTTAAAACAAGCTTAAGCAATGTACAGGAAATGAAACGATGTTGCCTTATGTAGGGTATGGTAAGGCATATTCGTGATATTTTGCTATAAAGTCATTGTTTTTTTACTGAAGATTGAAATATAAATAAAGATCAAGGCTGCATCTATACAGCATGTTCATTGCTCGATACCGTTCTGGTATGATAGTCACTCTGTGAACAATTGAAGTGTGTATGAGTGCACAAAATGGAAGTACATGTCCAGGTAATTTCGTGATAAGTAAGATACTTTCGTGACAGCAGGTAGGTATATTCGTTATTTATATTCTTGAAAAAAGAAGCAAAATACAAACAAACATTATTAGTATTGAACGGAACAAGCAAATAGCAATATTTGAAATCAATAAAAGCGGGTTTGAAGCATCTAATGCGAGAAATAAGCTACACGTAGCCTATGCGTAGACTACCTTTAAAATGATCGCAGAACAGAATTAATCAGTTGGATATAAAAAGTGTCCAACCGGCTTTGAATAGCAATAACAAACAGTTTTTATTAAAGATTCTATCACAAAGAGAAATTAAGTTGGTTCGAATAAGTTTGTGTAACAATTAGTCTTCATCAGAACTTGAATCAGCATCGCAGATAAACACATCCAAACTGTCGTCCTGATTATGATACCTGACATGATATGGCTCTGTACAAAAAGAACACTGTATCCACTTATCTCCTGTCTTACCACGCACATTGTCTTCATAGCTTTCACCGCATTCCCGATCATCATCTTTCCTTTTTCCGTTTCTTTCGCATTTGAGAGCAAGATCGTGAAGCTGAAAGTTGATCCACTATTATTTTGCCTTGCAGTAGATGCAGGCACTGAAGAGTTTCTCGATCGATCAACTTGCTGTTTGTGAAAAGGAAGTTCTTTTAAACATTTTTCAGATTAATCTCTTCGTTTCCGTGTTTTAGTAACTGATGGGTCTTGACTTCGCATGCAGTTGGGAGAGTAAGCAATGTGTCTATTAAAATGTTTGCATGTTTTCTTAAGAGCCTCATTTCTTTAGAGAAAGTTGTACAGATAAACTACTACTATAGAAAATTATAGTACCGTATATCAGTTATGAAACCAAGCAGCAATCTTTACTCATCTCTTTATTCTGTAGTTGTCAGTTGATTTAAAATAACAGACGTGAATTACTCTTCCGCACAACGCCAACGAAAGCACTTTCGTGTGCTATTTGTTTCCTCCCAACACAATCAAAGCAATAGCACAACCAGTCCCTCTTGCAAGTGAAGCTGGATGTAGGTATCATCTCATGACGAAAATTCGCAACATCTGATGGCTAGATTTCTTTGTTCCAGTTGATAACAAAATCAAGAAGTTACTTACACTACGAATATACCTTACCTTACCCTACCCGGAAATTCTGGGAAACTTTTTTGTATCCCATGCCAACTTTTTTGTAGGAATTTCAAAGTTAGCAAAAGAAGGCTTCGATGACTAGAAACACGGAAATGAGTGTTTAAAAAACAACGAGAATTCATCAGACCATAAGTCATACGTCTCACGTCAGTAGTGAAAAGATGAATGACCATAAAACGAAGAATTAATTCTCAGCTTCCAACTAAAATTGTTTATGAAAACAATTGCTGGAGAAATGTTTTAAAACGAGTAGTTCTGTTGTTAGATCTCTAGCTACTGTTGGTCTACCTCTAAAGAGGGTATTATGAGAGATTTGGGTCAACACACAACTGCGGAAACTTTATCGTGGATGTCCAAAACTCTAACAGACAACGTTATATTTTAATATTAAATGCTTTATACGTGTGTATATGTTAGGGCTTGGAAAATTGAGTAGAAGGGTATCTTCAAGGTAAAGAGGTTCTCTAGGCAATCTGTATGCTTAAGTATTACTAACAAAGAGAGAGAGAGGGGGGGAGGGAGAGAGAGAAGGGAGGGGTGTTGTTGCTGAGGGCAAGAAGGTGTGAGTGAAAAGGAAGTGGGACCGGGGTGACTGATTAGTGGGCGGCAAGTTGCCGCTAGCCCTTAGGTCTGCCGCACACTAGGCGGTTCAATCGCAAAAAACTAACCCATGCTTTCTTATGAAGCACCGCATACTTGGCGGTTTGACCGCAACGGCAGGATTCACCCGCCGAGAGAAATGAAATGTCTGCGATTCCGACGGCGGTTTGGGGGAGGAGCAAAAAATAAATCTATTCATTCTTAAGAAGCAGCGCACACTAGGCGGTGTAGTCGCGCGGTTTTGAACAGGGTTGACAGTTGTTTTCATTGCCAATCTCTTCCTGTCACGACATATGAGAAACTGAACAAGGAAGAAAGAAAAAGTCAGCATAGGGTTACAATTTATCGTTGTTTTAAAAAGAATGATTTAGCAATACTTCCCACAGTTTGATCAATACAGAGTGGCAAAGATCTTTTGCTTCTGTTTGATTTATTTTGTGATCAGGTGTCAGAACGGAGAAATAATTCTTTGCCTCGGGTAACAAATCAAGCAAAGCCGTTTCTCTCTCTTTCTCTCTCAGTCTGTGTGTGTGTGTATTGTCTTATACTGTCTGGATGCATCCATGCATCAACATTTTTACAATGTTATATTTGGTTGTGGTTCGTTTCGGACACAATGAAAGCTATTTTGAGAATTAGTTTTACGTAAATCATGTATAAATGAAATTCCGAGAAGTGAGACATGTCAATTCTCGGAAGTTACCTTATTTTGGGGAGGTCTTCTAATATGCCTTCAGTAATAGCTTAAAGGAATAAAATCTCAGATGTTGGGGAGCAAAGATAAACGTAGCGAGGAGCCAAGTTTTAATTTATTCGTTGCTAGTTGCGAAAGCTTAAAGATGCTCGATGCAGAAAGATTTATTGTGGGAGTGGAGAAGCAAAAGTGTTTGTGGAAAGTAAGCAGCAGCGATTAGAACGAACTGCTAACCATCTTGTTTCTGCCAACACAGACAGCGAACTGAACATGGAACAGGTGTAGTATAAATCGAGCGGCCAAATCGCTTACACAAAAGTGCACTGCGATTTGGCCGCGCGATTGAACCGCCTAGTATGCGGCAGGCCTAAGCGGCCGAAGTGGAAATCCGCCTCTGACAACATACGCTGTCACCTCACGAATCCTTCTGTACAGAGAAATTTTGCCGCCACCACTCAAAAATTGAAAAAAATACGCGACATAACAACGACAGATTGTTTCTCTCACACTACGATAATTGACTGAAGAACAATTGTGCTTTGAAACAACAGGCCTACAAAATATATTTTTAAGCTTTGTTATTTCTTCGACGCATTTCGACAACAATAAACAACGGATCGCTAGCAGACGATTTCTTCCCCCAAATATGGCGGAAAGCGCAACGTTCAATTTGGGAGTGCTTCAGTGCTGACCAGTGTTGCCACCTTTCTGTTCAAGGAAATCGGGATAGTACCTGGGACTGAGGGTATCAGAACATTACACACACACAAAATCAAACTTTAAAATTGGTTCTTAGGGTCGTCCTGGACTTCTTCTGAAGTTAAAATTTACTATCGATTTAGCTAAAACAAATTGCACTTTTCTTATACTAGCTAAAAACTAGACTTTTAAGTCACATTTTAAAAGTTCTCCTCCACCTTGTCGAATAAAAAAGTGGTTCCGGGAGTATGACTTTAGGCAAATGTTATAATTTAAGTCATACAAAATGGTGTTTTACATTAGTTTCTTGAGAAGATGTAAAATGAAGTTTGAATTTAGCCTGTAACTTTTAATATTTAACTTACCTGAAAGATCTTTCTTATACATGTAAAGTTAAACACTGAAACCAATTGTGTTCTTTTAGTCTCAAAGTAACAAATAAGTTTGAAACATGCACAGGAAAATAATACTCAAAAATAGAAATATTCCAAAAACTCAACATACATCGCCATCTTTTACTAAACTTTCGGTACTTGAGGACTGAAGAGTACGCGCCGAAGATGGATCTAATTTTAAAATATTGCTTTATAATCATGTGTTAGGACTCAAGAAATAAGAACCAGAAAAAAAAGACAACGTATTTGTATGTCTGATATAAATAATAAGAGTAGTTGTTTGATACCTATACAATTAAAAATATCAAATAATAAAATATTCTTTATGATTAAGCTTTGGAAAATGAAAATCGGGACAACCTGCGTCCCAACGAACATGCAATGGGGACGCGGGACAATGAGTCGAAAATCGGAACGGTCTCGACATAATCGGCACAGGTGGCAACCCTGGTGCTGACTATGTTCGATCTAGTGGTAGTATATTAAATCTATGCTAGAGAACCGAATTATATTCGATGCGTCTTTGTTTTACTGTCTTTTAGAGGTATTGGCATTGTAGCTGTAGAATCAGCTGATGGTTATGAAAATAGTCTATGTTTAGTATGGTGCTTCATAAAGTTTAATTACTCAAGACATTTACCCTGTTTATGGTCGGTCAACTTTAAATAGTTGGATTCGTTCAGATGAGTATTGATTTGATTATATGCATGCTATTGAATGTACGTTATTAATGAAATCCATGATGTGTAATGGTAGTACTTAAAGTTGAGAACCTACAGTTGAGCCGCATGCGAGAACAAAAGTCTATTTGTTCGCGCATACGCCTCAGTTCTCTAAGAAGGGGAATTCAAGAATACGAATAATATGTGCTGTATACATAATAAATGTGTCTTTGATATTGAAGTAGTCTTATTCATGTTCTCTTATAATAAGCTAAAGATTATAGGCGTTGGGTTTACTTTAGTTATCACATTCTTAGTTTACGTTGCATTGAATCTTTACTTAAATAGATCGACTTCATTTTGACATACTTATGACGACTATCAACAAACATACTATTACAGCAGAAATGGCCCAGTCAGCGACAACTTTAGGTGCTGCTGGTCATCACACATTCGATCCTTTCAATCCAGACACAAGGAATATAGCTGTGTATCTGGAACAGTATGAAACCTACTGTGAGTTATGCGGTATTGCTGATGCAAAGAAAGTTATGCTATTTATATCGTCTATAGGCCATGAATTGTACTTTTATTTGCGTGATTTAGTATCACCTGAAATGGTAAAGGATCAATTTTTCGAAACAATAATATCGGAGTTACTATAACATAATGAATTTAAAACCAATATAATAGTAGAATGATTCAATTTTCATCCTTTGCGTCAATCAGAATTGCAACCTTCTAAAGAATTCATAATGCTTTTAAAGAAACAAGCAGTTAAGTGCAAGTTTGGCGATTCTACAGATGATATGATAAGAGACCAACTTGTTTGAGGGTGAATATGAAGAAAACACTCGCAAACGTTTATTAACCAATGCCAAACTCACTTTGCAGAGAGCTATAGATACTTTACGAATAGAGGAACAAGTGCAAGGGATTTTAAATGTTTTTATCCATAGCCGTTCTCTCAGCCTGAAGTGTTTCACATACAAAATGTTCCTAAAAGTAACCATGGTTACCGATATGACAGTAGTGAACCTAACCTAAATGAGCCTAAGTCTAGTTATCGATGTGGAAAGAGTCACGATAACTTTAAAAATTGCCCTGCCAAAAATATGATTTTTTTTTTTTTTTTGAAAATCTGGTCATTTCGAAAAAGTTTGTAGAACAAAACAAAAGAACAGACGTATGATATCAAAAGAAAATAAGTCTGATCAGGTTAAGCGTGTTGAAGAAAACCCAGAGATTACATTTGTTTTTGTCAACGATTGTCTTACGTTATTAGAAAATGAGTCGGAAGCAACAGTAGATAAGATTCTATTGATTTACAGATAAATAATGAGTCGATTCAATGTGTAGTGCAAACTGGTATGAAAGTAAACTGTATGCCTCTTCCTACGTTAGCCCATCTTAACGCCATTCATCTGTTCAAACCTAAACCATTTAAGATTGAACTGTTAAATGGAACTAACATTGAATTTCTAGGTACTGTCAATTAGAGGTAGAACTCAAAACAAACCGTACTAAATTATATTTCACATTGCTACCGTCAATGTTTCTAGCGATATGATTGGCAGAAATTCTTTAAATAAGCAGTTCAATGGTTGGCACAGTATTTTCAATAGAAACAGTCACAATGTCGATACAGAAACAGAAAATAAAGAAGTGTGTAATGACAATATTGATATGTTTACTTGATACGGTCCAACCTCAACGTACTGTGACTATAATATATGTATGAGGCGCTTATAAGTATTTTTACTCTCCGGCTATGGGCGTAGGATTTGGTTTTAACCTGAAAGGTAATATGAGATTAGTATGGACTGACCAACCTGGAGGAACATATAAAATATTTTCTACAGTGTATAAGTCATGTGGTCCATAGGAGACCGAGGGATGTATGTAAAACGACAATGTATGCAAAGGGAGAAACAAGACACATTGATAAAACAAGTAATTAAAAGGGTCTAATTAGCACCTTTTATTAAAGGCTCCGTCCACTTCAGAAGTTCTAGCAGAACTGATTTTACATATAGCTTGTTTGTTTGTTTGTTTGTTTACTAAACTGCGAAGTATTACATATAGCTTGCGCTGTTTATATTGGTACATGACATAGACGTTACAATAAATTTAGGCTGTCTCCCATAGAGGTTTTGCATAATTTGGTAAATTAAGTTCTAAATATTTTAAAATTCTTTTATATATACTTCTTATTATTTATAATGTTTTTGGTGGTTATAGTCTTTTCCCAAAGCATTTACACAAAATAATATTCCATAAACAAATTTAGGTATACTAAAGATTTACTTATATAATAAGCTTCGGCTGATAATTTCACAAATACATTTAACATTATAAATTCCGGAAGGTTATTTTATATGAATGATTGAGGGGTCCCGTACAAGAATATTGGCATCTCGTAGGATACGAGGTGACGTTACATACTTCTGAACGTACTCATGAAAGTAGTATTAAACCGCAAAGAGCTCAAAAAGAAAGCCAAAAGAAAAATAAAGAAGTTAAGGCTGTTTTCTGTTCTGACAAAACGATAATGATGGCTGATAGATCAATTCGAGATTGGGTAAATCAGTCATGTGCAACAGCCGGCCCGCGGGCCATACCCAGCCCGCTGAACCCTGTCTTCCGGCCCGCGGGAAGAATTATTATAACTTTTCTTTTTATACAAAATCTGTTAAGAGTGAACACGAAATTTTCCATCGATCACGCAGTGCCAAACGTGGCAACGCCGTGAAAAGAAGCACTGGGCAAGCGCGGAATAAAGATTGCTAGATCTAGCGACAAAGTGGTTAAGTTGGCAACACCGACCTCGAGTGCGGCTCACGAGGAAGATAACGGTTCATGGCCACGGCAGTTGGATATTTTGTTCTTGCCTGCGTAGGTGTGTTTTGCACTGTTAACGACTTCCTTGTGTGTGATGCAGTGTTAGGTGACTGTACTGCCGTGAGGGGTAGTGTTTATGTGGTTTTTGTATTGTGCTAACTTAGTAAGCATAGTTAATAATGTTATCGTCACAGAAGAAAAGGAAACTTGACACCAAAGATCGCGTGTTTCACGAAAAGTGGACTCACGATTACTTTTTCGTCAATGAGAGAGGTGAGCCATTTGTCCTATTTGTCAAGAAGTTATTGCTGTAACGAAGGAGTATAACATCAAGAGACATTATATTTCAAAACATTCCAGCTTTGATGATTTGCAAGGGCAGCTTCGTCAAGACAAAATAAATAACCTGAAGAAAAATTTGTGTGTTCAGCAACTACTTTTCAAAAAACAAAACGACGATGTTAATGAAATTGTTCGGGCTAGTTTCATTGGTAGGCAAAACAATGCAAGTCTTATTCTGATGGTGACTTTGTGAAAGAGTGTTTGGTCGCAGTTGCAGTTGCAAATGTTTTATGTCCAGATAAAAGCAGCTTGTTTAAATAAATCAGTTTGTCACGC
>JAGDQP010042636.1:0-16483 GCA_022664845.1 Lepisma saccharinum
AAGCTCACCCTAACCGAATGCGCCACCCAACTGGTTTAACTCTTACAATTCTTGCCGCTGAATTTTCCCAACTACGGACAACACAGTTAAAATCACATCCATGCCCGAGGCGTGATTCGAACCCACGATCCTTAACTCAACGGACTAGCGCGCTGGACCATTGGGCCAACTGGATCTGCCCTCGAGGATGTTGTATTCTAAAACTTTTTAATAAACATTTATTACTGAATCGTTGATTGAAAGTCTTCACTTCGAAGGTTAAATGAGATGCTATGTCCTTTTTCGCTTCTTTTCGTGGAAGATAATAGTTTCTGTTACACGATTATATGGTGCATGCATTACGTCTGTTACCTTTCTTTGCGTATTATTTCCTTTGAGTGAACATTTCCCTATTTTCGGTTTCAGATAGTACTAAGGATATGGACTGTTACGGCGAGCGAGAAAACAAATTCCTTCTTTTCCTCTAAATTTCCCTGTGAATTTCCATATGTTGTCACATTTCGTACTATTTGACTTAAAATGTTTGGACAGTTTCTCAATATTTATTTCTATATTTCTATTTTCCTTATTAATTAATATTTTTGTGACAAAATTTCAATATTTGTTTTTACATTTTTTACAAGAAAAACAATTAAGCGAACCCCAGAATCCAAGGAGAATAATAAATAAAGACAAGCGAAAAAAATTCTGAGCATGATTGTGCCAAATATATAGGGAAATCAAGTACCTGTCTTGTGATGATATTCTTAGGCTTAGCTATAGTAAATCATTGTTGGGTCACAAAGATACACAAAAAGGTCATAGCACAAAACCAATATTGGAATACATGCAAATGCCACGATAATAACTGGAAGATCGAACTAAACACACATCAAATACTAGGAATAGGTGCAGATTGACAGAACAATGGCGCGTTCCGTAGGAGGGGGCAGGTGGAGGAGCGCAGGAATATGTTAGATTTTACAGCTGTTGTGCCAGAGGAAGACATTAACAGACTTGAACCATTCTTTTATTCTAAATCATTATCGGTTCCAGTAAGAATCAACTATAGCTATTACATTTAAATATTGGCAACTTAAGTCAGATTAAAAGTTATCGTAAAAATATATTTTTTTCCGAATTTTTGCAAACATTAGAGCACATACGCTGCCAAAAAGTATGAACCAATTTTATTTTTTTTATTATACCCCTTTTTAGTTTCCCCAATTCGCAAATTTTAAGCGGTATTCCGCGGTAATTTTACTTTTTAAATCGTTAATTAAATTCAAAACTTCTGAATTATCGGCTAGAAAATGAAATGCTCTCACACCTCAACCTTAGGACAAACACCAAACCTTGATTCCAACTTTTCAAGAACTCATAGCCCGACCGTAAATGAAAATCCCAACTGGGAATCAAAGTTTCAAACCTCACTAACCTCAGCACCAAACGACAATCGACACTTTTATTATGAAAAATTCAACGCGCTTACGTTTGCTCCACAAAATCAAAGTACAAGGAAAAGACCAACATCAAGTCATCCACCTATCACACCTGACCACAATACACACAGTATCGAAAGAACAATAAATTTCAACACGCACATTTCACTAGCCCGCTTTCGCTCACTCTCAATCACTTCAAAAATCCAAGAGATTCCAGAAAAAAGCAGGTAATCACAAAAGTATCGAACCTCAACATTTACTCAGGAAAGCAAAAAGGCTTCACCAACCTGGCTTATTATATTACAACAAATGCGTAATATCAGAATATGAAAACAAAAATATTTACAACCTCACACGCATACCATGTTCACTCAATTTTAATAATCTACTCACATAACTGTTTCAAAGCTCACGCAATACCTACAACATTACAAGGCCACTGAGACACTAATAAATTAATAACTTAACCAAAAATAGCCTATATCCGATGCTTGAATATTCACAACCTGACTGCACCTCTCCGTACCATTTTACCAACCTATCATTCAAAAACATTAACTTCACTGAGAAACCATATCTCATTCACAACACCAAACCTTATTTTCCTTCAACAAAGAAGTTTGCCTTGCACACAACATTCAATCTTTAACAGGAAAATCTTCCCTCAACAATCGTAACCTGACTAAACGTAACCATATTACGAACCCCAGATTTTTCAAACACAGCAGATAATCCGAAAAACAAAAAACTAAATTCGACTGACACGAAAAACGAGCCCCTCTAAACAAAACTTCAACTTTACTAATTTCCTTTATTGAACCCTGTCGTTTTATTTAATTACAAAATAAACGTTAAAGTCTTTTATCATGTTTTACGTTACTTTGAATTGATTAAAGATATATGTTAAGCACTCATTATTTCTGACGAGAACATTATTTAATTTCTTTACTATTAAAAATCTTTAATTGGTTCTTTAGTATCGCTGTTCTTACAAGGACTAATTCTTCACCAATTTTAGATTATTATATGGAACTTTTTATCCCTGGTATTTACTTCTTCTCCTTCAAGACTCCTCGGCACGCGAAGATAAATGGAACCAATAAATGCACCTTTCTTTCCAGTCAATACAAGCATAATTATGTTAATTAGTAATAAAGTGGATAAGTAGTGAGAGTACTAAATAAAGTCTTTTCGCAATCGGAGTTAGCGTGTACCCCGGAATAAGCGAACAAAAACAAATGTTAAAATGTCATCATCGGCAATAAGTGTTGAAAAGGTCTAGTCAGGGTAAAACGTCAAATCCGGTAGACTTGGGACGAATATGGGAAGAAAGTTCGGAAGGAAGAGTGAGGGAGAGGGAAAGTGTGGTGAAAGAAAATGTATAAATGTAAGAAAGAAGTAATGTATATGTGTGTAATGTAAAAGAATGTGTAAATGGATGGTCGTGAAGTGTATGTATGTGTATCACACGATTGGTCACACTCCCGCACTATTCACTTCCGCAGAGCGGCAGATCTTCGTTGTGCACCCGCTGCAAGAAGTCACCAAACTCCGGTATTTACTTCTCTTCCAGATTTACGGCTGTACACCACATTTTTACCTTCTCTCTTACTTCGCAGAATTTACCACACAATAGTATTATTTTGAAGCAAAAGCTTCCACTCAATATGAAGATCTACAACTACATTATATTTTCTACAATCGTTACAAATAATTTGAGTCGTTCGAATTGCAATTAAAACTGTCATTTCGTGCTGAAAAGAATCAAAACACATTTGTTCTTGACTCGACGATTTCAACCGCCAGTGTTAAGGTAGATTTCAAATCCTTCCACTCTCACACTGACGACGCTGCTATCACTTAAGGTTGCTAGATCTTATTTTAGAATTTCACAAGCCATTATTATTAACTAAATGAGGGGACCGAAACAAATGAACAATATTTTGGAGCTATTGGATTCATTTCGCTACAATATGGAATATGAAATATATAGCCTGATTCCGTACAGTCTACGGCGGTAGGCCAACGACTCGAAAGTCCAGGATTCGAGTCCCGACATGGGCATGGGTGTGGATTTTAGTGGCTAAAGGACGAACGTGAAGATCATAAGTCTAAAATTATTAGACTGGCCCAAATAAAAAAAATATAGACTGATTATTGCGTCCTGTCTGGAAAATACTAAATGATGAAAAAATTTTAGATTTCTTGTTTCATCGTGCACTTGGCTTACTGTAACCATCAGTCATACGAATAACATGCACATTTTTTTACTTTAAAATCAGATTTTACTTCACAAAAACAATATTGTTTTTATACATTAGACTCACCTGTATAATATTTCAATTTATTTTTATTTAACGCTATTGTTTTCTCTTGCTCGTCCTTGGGAATATTAATGAGTTTCTTTCTACTTTATCTATGATATGTTCTAAAATGACAACCGAGACTTTACTACTATGTTTAAATAAGGTACTCAAGTTCTAATTTATTTTTAAAAGAAAATGCATTCGATTTGCATCGATTGTTGTCTGATTATTATTAGCAGGTGTAGTTGTTCATTCTTTCAAGTATCTGCGCTTTTAGACGATTTGTATTAAACGTTTAGATGAATGTAAAACCTCTAGTTTTATAATTTAGATTTCCAATCTTACCCAATTACTATGGCATTTTACGCATTCACAATGTATCATGAATGCAAATAGGTACAAATCTTGCTGCACGAAACTGAGATGAGCACATGTGCGCACATCGCAAGTCTGGCAATTGTAATATATTAAAATAACAAATTAACTTCACGTTTCGTATAGCTTTTTCTTAAAGTTTGCACATCGTGTGTAGCTGTCGACTACCTTGTGAATGAAGTAAATTTAAGACAGATATCGAAACAACATATTTGTCGTATTTAAATCTATTTTTTTTTGTTACAATGCGTATGGAAATTAAACTATATTTTCCAGCTGACGTAACTGTTCAATATAAGTAATGCTTGTTATCAGTAATTTGAACATTTAAAAATGTTTATATCACAGGAAACGCATAATTATTCAGATTCACTATAAACCAGAAATTGTCAGAGTTACAGGTCACGACCCTTATTCACACATGCTAATTTAGGTCAGGAAAATTCTAATGTGGGGGCTGCTCACATTATACATTTCTATCGTACACGATGAGTAAATATATTCTACAAACTTTCAACACTAGTACAGGTATGACTGTGTATTATCTGTATAGAATTTTAAGCACTCATCCACCGTGGTCTATTGGTTTCGGATTGGTATTTGAAAGGCACCCAGCTTGGTGTTCTGATATTATTTTCAGCACTATTCGCAGCGTTCTTACATTTACGAGCCAACAATCAACTATTTTTTACGTTCGTCAGATGCCGAAGGGATGATGTACCACAGCGAGCAGTTTCCAGTATAACAAAAGTGATTTTTCCTCTCAGGACCTTTGACTATTACTACACGGGTATTCGCACAGTGCAACTGGAACAATCTCAGAAAGCATGGCCGGTAATAGGACTCTAAATTGCGTATCGCCCAAGTGTTGATCCAAATTCAAGTGCAATAACCAGTAGACCGCAAAAATCGGATAGTATTGTCCTTATTTTTACCAGAGAATAAAATAGGAAAGTATTCTAGCTCAAAGCCTGGCTGCTAACTTCCTAATAGCTCTCCGGAAGAATAGAATAGACTGAGTGTGCTCGCTCAATTCATTTAATGTAAAAGAAACATTCTACAAAAATATATTGAATATGCAATACATTTCGTGCGGCAACTGTGGATATTATTTTTATATATTTATGATTCCGAAGTCCAGACTATTGTTATTTAGATATATCTGCTTATCATCAGAACATGTGGACTTAAGTACGCTTTTCCGTCGAGATTAGAAGTTTGGCTGAATTAACTAATTCCCTTATATCCCTCTACCTTCCGGGTATAAGTGTGTGGAACCCAAAAAAAGGTTTCACGAACTTTTTAATTCTCTATTCGTCCCGTAATCAAAATGAGATCTGCGCGTAATCAAAACAAAACTACATGATTATAACTATTTCGTATTTCTCCGGAAGAGACAGGAGAGACAGCTAAGGCACAGGAGTGATCTGTTCGCTACATCATACTAGTTAACCTAGATGTGTTCCCAGTTATTTTAGCATACCAGGGACATTAAGTGCTTCAGGTTATTTCTTTTGTTTTTACTCATATTTAAGAAATAACATATTGGACAAGAAGAGGGGCAGAAACATCAAATCTACATTTTCGTCCCATTACTAATTATGGTACTTTAATAACAAAATGAGAGGAGTTGTTTTACTTCATAAGCGTCTATTCTACAGGTAGTACATGAAGAAAGTACCCTTTCCATATTACTACACACTATAATTTATTCGGACAGCGATGATTCAGCGGTAGATCACTCCCCCTCGGGTGTGTGTTGTTCTCGGTTCGATCCTGGTTCGTGTCAAGTGAACTTTGAGTTGGACAAACACCGTTTGCGTGGATTTTCTCTGGGTTCTCCCGTTTCCTCCCAACTTCTCAGTTCAACCAATTCCTTCAACATTGTCAATTCGGCCAGAGGAAAAGTTTACTTCTTAAAATAGAAACATTTTTTTTTCATACAAGCTTTTGTACTGTTTCTCGCATATAAATTCATACCGTACATAGGAGAGAACCAACTCATCAGCATATCTACCTCCAGGTGACACAGCAGGTTTCTATTACAGCAGTTACTGACATGGTGATTATCCAAATATGTTCTTTTCACTTAGAAATTGTTACAATTTATATCATTAGGTACAAATTCTCAACCAATGAAACGCAAAACAAAATTCCCCTCACATCAAACTTTCTCGCTTTAACATAGTTAACAATACAAAATATTTGGGAATGAGTTGTGGGCTTTTGTCATGTGTCCCTTCTCTGATATGCCAAATACATGCATTCAATTCAACACAATTACTTATTAATAGCAATGGAATGACATTGAGCAAAATTTCTTGTACGATAGTAACTTGAAAAACAACATTTTTTTTTTAAATTTAAACTCTAAATTCCTATATTTGAGGAATTTTTTTGAAAAAGAATCCTCATTCCTGAGAACATACTAGTTCTTGCATAATAGTCCCACAAAAATGGAACATATTCTATGATTTGGCAACACTGCTTCAACCTCTTTATCCAGACAAGCTTAATCGAAAACCGAAGATAACACCTACTTCTCGAAGATAACTTCTAATATTGTCCCACCCCCAGCGTCGTCTCGATCTAAAATAAATAAATATGAGTCTTTTAATTGATACGTCCCTCCCCGAGTACACTTTTCTATAGGATAATAGAGATTAATCACTAATGGGGCACTTATATGTATTTTTACTATTCGGCTATGGGCGCACGATTTGAGATTTAATCTGTAATTCAAGATAAGATTAGTACGAGCTAACAGATCAGAGTACACATAAATATAAGCTACAGTGTATACTGTATATGCATTTGTGGTCCGCCGTCCTACCTGAAAGAGACAGAGAGATGTATGTATAGGACAGCGTAAGAAAAGGGGGAAATAAGACATGCAAATAAAGTAAACAACAAATGGTTCTCTTTAGCACCTTTACTTGGAGCTCCGTCCACTTCGGAAGTCAATGTTGAACTAACTACTATATACAGCTTGCGCTGTTACATAGGAACTTAGGCATTGACATTACAAGTAAACTAGACTCACTTCCAAAGAGAATTTTCATATTTCGCTAAAGTATTTATTATATATTTTAAACGTCTTTGGTATATATTTATTATTATTTAGAATATCTTTGGTTAATACAGTATGTTTTAAAAGTAATTATGCAAAATAATATTCAGTAAATAAGTTTAGATATATTAAACATTTTTATATTACATAAGCTTCATCTTATAATTTTATAGGTATCTGTTATGTTATAAATTTAAAAAAAAATGACTTTATGCGAACAGTATGTATGTTCATATATGTCTTCTAATATAATATTGGTATCTCGCAGGATGCGATGTGACATTATATAATATCTTGTTTGCGTCTCGCGATCGGAATTTGTGAACTGGATGTGTGAACGGACGAACCCATGGTTATAACCTAATCTACGAAAACTGTAGGAAAACAAATATTGATAATAAATATAAACATATAGAAACGGAATTTAAAAGAGAACAGAAAGAAAAAGCAAGAAGATTTATTGCGTCGGTCGAAATTCGAACCTGAGTTTTCTACTTAACATGTTGAAGTTCTATCCAATTAATCTAGGTGCTTGCTTGGTATAGTTCTGTTTTCATTACTAATGTTACTGGAACCCTTAATCCCATAATTGCCTAGTTAACATTAGCTTCCCTAGGAAAGTGCAACATTTATAGAACTAACGTGAATTACGGCCTAACACGCAACGCCTTTCAAGCTTCCAAGGATGTTGAAATTATAGGATAGTCAAAACTTATATTTAAAAAAAATAATCCGAACTTTAAACAGTCAATCCGCCATCGTGGTACACGGACATGAAGAAGGGTATGACAACTGACACTAAACGACAGTTAACTCGATGGATTTACATTATATTTGTTTTTGAATCCCAACAGATTAAAATGTTGCATGCTTACGCTCAGGAATTAGCTAATTACTTGTCACTTTTAAGTCTTTTACAACTATCCTAAATTTTGCCTGGACACACAAAGATGGCGGACTGATGTTTTGACGTTCGGGAGTTTCTTAACTTTGGCCTACCTTCTAGTTCTAACATCCTTGCAAATGGTATCACGTTAAGTCAAGATGTTAGTTCTAAAATCGTTTAGGAAAAGTGCATAACAACTTTAGCCTGTGTTTAGCTATAAATACGCAGTTACTGTATCTTCTCTTTTCCCAGGAAATGCACCGAGGAGCATTATCCCTTAGATTATTATTATTATTATTATTATTATTATTAATAATAATAATAATAATAATAATAATAATAATAATAATAATAATAATATATTTATTTAGGTCGTGCTTCAGTCAACTACTCCACCACTAATTAACTCGTATTAATAGTTACAAAAGAACATGTGTACTACAAGACAGATATACTGTTAGTAAACCAGCCAGAAATGCTACTTGGCTTCTAAAAATTGAACGTAAAAAGAATGCTATTAATAAAAGTAAATCTTCACATTATTGAGTACGATTGTCTGCATAATTAACTTGAGCAGTATATTCTTCAACTTCACATATCTTGTGATAGAAGTAAAATTTGTTCATGAATCATTTCAGGCTTGAGAAACTGATACTAAAGCAGGAAGAACTGTGTATATTTATTCAGTAATTTTAAACGTCAAGTTTACTGTGGTTTCAGGGAGGAGGATTGTGTATTTTTTGTACGTTTAAATAACTTACTGATCAGATGATCAGTTTGATTATTCATACATCATATATTCTTGGACCCTAATATTAAGAAAACAAAGGATTACCATAAGTAGACAATGTTTACGTTCGAAACACTATTGATTTTCTGTTGGCTCGCAAGGGTCTGTCCAGTCGTTCCCCTTCGCGGTCATTCAGCACCCGTTGTAGGTTATTGCGTAGTCCCTGACGGGCTTTAATTCCTAAAATGAGGCACTCACGGCTCACTCTTGACCATATCGAGCCAGTAAAATTACATGTCTGGACGACTTCCGAAATCACATGCCCCACTCTTCTAGACCCAACTATAATCCCGCGCTCAAACGCCGATAATTCTCATCCGGTGGCAGTCATCATGGTAAACGACATTTCACTGCACTGACAACTAACAAAACAACAACTGCTTTGCTCCGTTTGACCGATTTGTCGCTATGTTACCGCGCCGTCTACTTGTACCATGACTGTTCTATGTGTATATTTTCTGGTTCTAGTTCTGGTTTTCAAAATCATTTCCATAACTATCATTTGCAGAGAGTGAAATATTTGTACAAATATGTGTAGAACTAAAATGTCCTATACATTTCTTTTCTGGTTGAATGTAGTATGTCTACATTCCGTATATTTAAGGAACTTTGCTCGTTAACTTTGCTTAACTAATGTTTCCCCATATAAAACGTTAGAAAGATTCAAACAACTCTCTTCCTTTTTTAAGAGCGAATAAGTAACCGTTGTTTCAAAAGGAATTGAGACATAATTATTTTAATTTTGAAAATACAGCTATTTAATATAACAGAGGTAACAGAACGTTCTCACTTTCGTTTTATCATTCAAACAATACGTTTAGATGGTGCTAGAATCAAGACTTTTATTACGGTTTAAAACAAGGAATTTTCGATCACAATGTACACGCCCTAACATCTCATGAACTCTAGTCACAGGTTCGATTATACAATTTAGAAGCTTCTGTCTTACCAGCCTAGATAGACTCAATACAGAGCAAGTGTCTTGAGAGATTGTGCAGTTAAAAATGTGTAAACCGATAATGAGTTAGACTGTAGAAACAAGTAGTCTGATTTATGAAAACATCAAAACTTTGCGTAGTTTTTCAGAGTTACAGGAATTGTTTCATTTCTCATTATACATAATATTTAATATCATTAAGGGACATGCTACAGTCAAATAAGTAGGGTTTTTAGAATTTTAAAAATTTGTAAATTTTAAGTCGACCAAGTATTAACACTAGAAAGTATAATCCAGTAATGCATCCTGTGCAAGGAAAGTGATAAATACATGTAATTCGTATCCACAGTAGTCACATTGTTTATACGTGAAGTATGTGAAATTGGTTTAAAGAAGTGTTATATAAAGGATATATTCAAAATAAAATGAAACCAACTCGCCATCTTAGACTCTTAGAACTACCAATGATTTACTTGTTGCTTAAACATTTTAAAATAGTTATGATTATATTTTTAATGCTAGTTTTCTTGTTTTGCTGCTTATGTAACAGTAAGAAAGAATAAAGACCAGTAATTATTATTGCCTAATTTATTTATGCTGGTAGGCCTACAAGTTTCATGTTTGTATCGTAGAAGGTAGGTGAGAAGTTGATGTAGAAGAGACGATATAAAGAACATATGTCTGAAGTAGATAACAAGATGAAAAGTAGAACTATTTGTCTGAACTACAATAGACAACTTAAGCAATGATATAAATTAATATTGATAGATATCTAACAGACATTGTGAAGAAATATTTACATTATTATGAGATGATAATGTGGTTGGAGGCAATAAAATGCCTCGGATTTGCGGATGATGTGTTTTTTTTTCAAAGAATGATACATCAACTAGGAAGACGTTAAGGAATATGAAGAATAAACGCGATATGAGAGTAAATATAAGGAGAACAAAGGGAGAAGTGATAGGAAAATATTTGATCACAGCAATCATGAAATTTGGAAGGAAAAATAAAGGATGTTGAAATTCAAATTTCTAGTTAATATTTTAAGTTAGAATGCGAGGTGTGAATGAAAATAAAAGTCTAAGGAAGCAATGATGAAAAATGTATTCACTAAGAGAAATAATAATTTTGTAGTCCAATAAATAAAGAATTAAGGAGAAGACTAATTAAATATTTTGTGTAGAATATTGCTTAGTATAGGTAAGAAATGTTACTTTACAAAAAAATGATTTAAGAAGATTCTTTGGCAACGTGCGTGAAACCTATAACATTTACCGAAGCTCTTCAGAGTTTTTTTTTGTGGACGTGTATTACAATAACACTATCTGTTCTGTTTCTCGGATGTAATTGCTTACGAAAGTACCACGATTTGAGGAGGATGTACTAGCTACTTGCGTGGCATTATCTCCTTTCTTTAAAAAAGAAATAGAATTGCAGGTGATGGGTTTCATGCATAGTGACGCAGAATTGAACTGTAGAAATGAAGAAGAATGTACAAAAATTCAACTCGAAGAAAACAAAACAAGATGAGCAAGTACTAAAGAAGTACGTGAGAAAGGAGAAATATTGGAGGCGATAAAGAGAAGGAAGAGGAACTGGCAGATGTTATTCAGAGATTATACAGGAAGTCGGAAACCAGCCGTAAACGTTTTCTAAAATAAGGAAGATAAGTTATTTCTATAAATAAAGAAAATTGATATAATAAATCGGGTATAGTCTATCGAATGACGATATCTGCAGCTTCCGGTATGGACCGGAAATAACATATTCACATAGGAAATCAGGTTATTTACTTGCAACTTGGTATTTTTTAATCAGATTATGACTACGTTCAAAAATAAGAATCATTTGTGTAAAACATTTTTACAGCAACTGCCTCCATCTACTTGAAAATTACTTTCAATATGTGTTGAAAAATGGAAGTATAAATGTTCAGAGGCGACGCTTCCAAAATTATTTCACAGTCAAGAAAGGTGTTTGACGCAAGAATGATTTAGACAAAACTTTATTAATTTTTAACATTTATTTAAATTCTAAACATCATAATAAATTTATTTATTTTTTAATCAGTACAATTCATTTTATTTTACTTACGTTAATCTTTTCGATACATATTTAATATAATTTCAAGGCAAATAGAGACATGTATTGTAAACATCTTTCACAGAGCATTCTCTTAAAGTTTAATATACAATCAGAAACGGATTTTTGTAATAAAATGTTTCGTGTAAAAGTTAACTTCCGGCCTAGATTGGTCACTTCTGATCAGACGTGGAAGTTGGCAATATTCCCATTGTATAGAATATACTTGCCTAAGTAGCGCAGACGGTTGGGCCAACAACTGTTTAACAAATCGTCATAAAAAAGCAAATGATTTCCCAACGTTTGACCAACGACTGACCAGTTAATATTCAACGAAATGCCTACGATTCCCCGACCGTTCCAGCAATAACCGACCAAAAGTCGATTGTTGCCCAACCCATGGACTATATACACATAATTTATGGTATGGAAGCAAGCCAATGCCGGCGGACAGGCATGAGGAAGGCCAGGGTGGGACTCAGAAAAAAAAAACAGTTTGGGCCAGTATTTCAACTCCACCTCCCGAATGAGAAATCAACGCTCTACCAACTTAGCTACGTCTGATCGGTCAACACATACAGAACTAAGCGTCTTGTAATTACCAGACACTCACTTTTATAAATAGCTGAATTTATATGGGAATTTCATATACTACCAACTATAAATAGTAATGAAAAGAGTGAGGGACTGTACACGAACATAGCCATCATACATACACATTTTCACACGATTATGATCCCATAACATAAATCCACTGTTCCGATTCCGGCTAGAGAAACGATATTGATAGTTTGTAGTCAATGATGCCCTTTACTCACGTATACACTTAACTAATCAAATGTTACACTTCATCAATTTGCCTTTACGTTTCGAATTTGGGTTAAGTGGCTTCCAATCTCTTGCTTCCCGTTAGTTAATACGCAAGCTGGACGCGCCGTTGTATTAATGATCTACTTGGCGAAAGAATTCGAAACTTCCCCAAGACGTGAAAGACACGTCCTCTGCTGTACAAAAGGAAACTATTAGAGGTTATGTTTTCTGGTTGTTTCTGGTTGTTTCTAATATAATCTAATGTAATGACTGGTCTTAGGTTATGTATTTATAAAATCAAAGATTTTCCACGCACGCAAAACAGCTCATATGAAAAAGGTGTAACGTTCAACATTGGGTAATTGTCGGTACTCTGACTATGGTTCGACGGTCGTTTTGCCAACAATTAAACGATGGACAAAAGTTGGTTTGGCATTTATGTGTAAAGGCCATTTTAAAACTATGCTAAAGATTCCATTTTTCCAAATAGTTCTTTATTTTTTCTAATTCATTTTAATTCAGATAAAATACGTCAGTGGCCGAAACGGATGTCCAAATGCAGCACATAACCGCGAGCGTGTGCTATAAACAAGGTATGAATGGCAGCTTTAATTAATTCTCCATTTCTGAACTGTTGTTAGGAATGGCTTCGGGACATGTGATAATTAGAAAACAAACAATTAGAAAATATTAAATAAATTTGTTGACTGCATTATGTGATCCAATCGCCCCATATCCAGGTACTGGAGTCAATCTGCTAGAGATCGGTGTAAAAAGTGTAAAAATATCGCAAGGGAAAACCACTTTTCGTTTTAAGCGAACATATGATATATTTCTTCTGCAACCATCTAACCAATGGTTTACCAACGTTGGGCCAATGTTTTTCTTGGTTGGTAAATACTGTAAGCATTGCCAACCAAGTTTCATCGTCGGGCCAACGCGTATTGGTTGGCGTGCCCAACGCAGAATGTGAACCACGTTTCGCCGTTTGGCCAATGATGGTAAATTGTTGACAACACGACCGACCAAATCCGAACTCTTCCCCGATTTTCCAACGTTGACTTGACGGTCTGTGCTACTTCGACGAGTTAGTTATTTCAATGTTCGTTCTTTAAGAAAGCGCTTATCTCCCTCAATTTAAAAGGAGTGTGCGAATGGTCTCAGAGATCCCGCAATGATGCGATTAATGTAATGTAATGTGCAGTAAAATTATGGTTAAAAAACAAGAATATGAAGAAAAAGAACGTAACTTCTAGACCGTATCCTGGATGATTAATCGCGCATAAAGGAAAATAGTATGCTTAAACATTAATTCGGATTAATATTAAGAATAAATATTATTTGATGGATATGTTGCTTGGATCTACTCTTATGGCAATTTCGGTGTTGTCAATTTTCATAAACACATGGCATTAATGGACATAAAATTAAAGTGTGTAATGTTTTCAAACAATTAACATTTCAATATTGGATCAAAAGAAAGAACAGAACGGTGGAAATTATGTATGTTCAAATACTCCACCATCTGAATCCTCTTAAGTCTATTTCAATCCAAATATAGTTATATACAAATATATAACTGGTCATTTACATATATAGTTTAGTTATCTCTTACTAATATTGTCTTATATTTGTTTCAATGTATATGACAAAGAATTTTACAATGGTATAAATAATGGTTTACAGCTGAAAAGCTAGATGAGAAGTTATATCTGGTTTTATGATAAAAAGAATCCTTGATTCACTTTACTTGACACACAATATTTATCATGAAACTTGGAGGAATTGTCCGTAAATGCTAGCAGATGAATTGATTGTTACTATCTCCTTTGTGAACGACGTCAGAATTACTGTTTGCCTTTGTTTAAAAGAGGCGAAAACCATGTGAACGTATTTCTCTAGGTTAGCAAATAAAAACAGAGTCCATAATAGATATGTGGAGTTACATCGTTCATGCGGATTTATTTGCATTGCAAAAGGTTTTACTTGACATTCGTCGGGGCGGTTTCCCTAACCAAAAACGAACCTAAAGTATTGAGACCAGAAGGTCTAAAATGTTGCAAGTAATACTTAAATGAACTACATTTTACTGTGGTCATAATTTCCCACAATGATGTGCAGATCTATGAATGCATACATGAAACTTTCAAATAAAAGTAAATTTAAGGCACGTTGTGGGATGTATTGCTTATCCTCACCTAACCTTGTCAGACTCACGTAAAACACAAGATTGTCTGTCTTCGTAGAATAACGTGGTTATGAATCTCGGATTACTACAGCCCGAACTGGCAGGATAACTTTCTTGTGTTATAATATTACTGCGCCATCGAAAGAGCTGAGGAAAGGCGCTCGAAGATCGGCGTACAAACGTGCAAAGAAGTTCGAATATTGACTAGGTCGCCTTATATACGTTGGACTTGCCCTTGCTACAAATCTGTGTGCGTGCACGAATTTCTGTTCTCATGATAAGGTTATAATATGTTGCCCATATGTAAATAGATTTCCTTGCGACATCATGGACTTGTATGCATTGCACCATTACGCTCAATATGTGAATCTGCTCATCGCTATACTAAAAACATTGTGACATCATTTATTTCCATTTTTCAACACAAACTGTCAATTATTTTCAAAATATTAAATTTTGATTATTTTTAATATGTCCATTGCTGCTCAATTTAGACTATAATTACTGAGAAAACACTAGATATTATTCTAATCATATAAATTAATTTCAGACCTAGAATTTCACGGATACATAATTCAGCAAGAACCATGTCTTTAGAAGAATGGGTTTTGGAGATATCATTATTTACAATTACTTAAATAATTTTTAAAGTCGTCTCAAAGGAGTCAGCTACCACTTCGGCATTGACGTATTAGTTTCGGTGGCCTTCCGCTGTGAGTGAACACAGATAGCTGTATCTGCCTTTAGGATTCTTTTCTTGGCTAGAAAATCCGTCTCGGTTATCAATGGCGGCGTAAAGCAATCTGGGACCCAGTGCAAGGAAACTTGATTGAGGTTCGTTCACGAAAACAATTGTGAGCGCAAACTGCTATTTTTGCCAGGAATATATTATGTTCCGTTATACCGAGCCCTGCGAGAAACCTTTGGGCTCACTTGCCATGACAAATATCTTCTCATTCACTCGTCGTAACCTATGCATGAGAATGGTTATTTAGATTGTGCAGAGTCATGCATATCGATTATTAGTAAAGCACACAAGTAAGAGTCTTGAAGTGGCAAGCTATTGCGTCATCGATCACAATTGATGTGCTCCATTGATTAATCATTACAAGTGATTTTCACTTATGTTGGTGACCGGCAGGGCCCTTCAGCAGGTGGGTCCAGGGACGAAGATAACCTTAGCATCCATTTTTTACGCCTACACTGTCTGTAATTGAGAAGCAAATGTGCCTGTGATTGGCCAAAACAGCTGTTTTTGTGATTGCTCGACTGTGGTTAACATTGACTGAAGTTCAACAGAGAAGTTTGATGCAGTGTATCTAAATACAATCTTTATATTACAGTAAAATTATTATAAAAATATTTAACCATCTCTGTTAGAGAAGAATTGGCAAATAAATTTCTACTTGATGATTTGTATTTAATTGAAATAATTTAATTTCACCTACTAACTCGTAATCTTTACAGAAGAGGCCCTGAGCTTTGCGGGGTCCTGGGTAATGACTTATTATGGGGCGCCACGAAATTACAATAACCAAAAGCCCGATGTATGTAAGTACAATTGTACATAGATACATACAAATGTGTGTGTTTGTGATGGCGTGTGTGTGTG
>JAGDQP010042637.1:0-16482 GCA_022664845.1 Lepisma saccharinum
GTCGGCCCTCAGTTTATCGTTATTACTTCTATCGTTTATATTGCATAACTAAAGCAGTTGAGTACCTAAATGATTCGCAGAATTCCAACCGATGTAAATAAAGCAGGACACCTAATTAAACACGTACTACAATTTCGTATGGGATGATCTAACACGAAACCTCGATGAAATTACTATTCAGGAAAATTATGCTCGTTGTAATTATCTTCTTAGAGACAGTCCATCATTATGGTAAATCCAAGCGGTAAATATCAGTCAGTTAATTCTTTTAGTCACATGTTTTACGTACGCGAGTGAATTTAGATTTCTTACTTTTCCACACGGGATTACACACGGCAACATGGCGGAAAAGTTGCACAATCTTTAAATTTTAAAAACGCATTTTTCATACTTCGAATTGGTATTACTTCTTCCGTGTTTCACTTCAATTATATTACTATTATTACTATGAACGCAGAAAAATTATGGATAATTATTGAACATTTACTCACAAAGTCGAGTATATTGTAAATAATTGTTGCAAAATATTATAATTAGAGGACCCACACATAATATGAGGAACCATAGCTTAATCAACGCAAAAACTAATCCCAAGAAAATTCTAACTTGAATGGTAACAAATTATAAGAGCTTGACAAAATAAAACCTCAATCCAGGAAGATGACGATTTATCATTTGTAGAAATTTTTATTTTCCATCTTTTAGCCTTAATATATAGGGAATATGCGCGTAGTTAATGAAAATGCGATTGTATCTCAAAAATGGTTTATTGCAAAAATTTCAAGTATGACTAAAAGTAAGACAGGTTCTTCTTTGAACAACGCAAGAAAGTACAGAGTTGTACAAACTCTGGTATCCAAGTAATGAAGAGGACAGTAAGGTAAGTGTGCAGTGCTCATATTTCCAATGGTGCAAGGGTAATATGATCACTGCATAAGGTATATATGAGCACCATTCTGTGTCAATATCTGCACACCCAATACAAGTGAAAAAGAATATATAACAGTAGAATATACAAAATAAAAAGTAATAGAATTAAAGATTAACAATAATTAGCAAAAAAGAGCCACTCATGCTCGTGAAACACACACTCGAACATTAGTCCTGTCAATGTGCAAATGAAGACCTGCGACGAAAAAAAAGTCTATGTCGCAGTTTCAGTTCTGTCAAAAAACGGCCAATTAGACTCTTCTCCCTCTTGGGGAAGAAAAGTCTAATAGTCTATTTTTGTCCATTTCTTTGACAAAACTGAAATAGTGGCTTAGACTTTTTTCATCGCATGTCTTAAAAAAACTGTGAATTACGTAAAACAAAAAACAAAAAGAACAGAGGAACCACTACATCTTTAGCCCTACCTGGAGCTAAACCTTCAGTAAAATATAACATTTACAATAGGCTATTAACTATTAGACCTATGATTTGTTTGGGGGAGGCTCGGCTAGGCAGAACTGGGGCTCCCGTAGACCCCACAGTTACACCCATTATTGCAGGATGGTCAAGAGTATAGCAATAGGACCTAAACCGGAAATTGACGACAGGTGGGCAAACATAATAGGTTAGGTTGATTATGAACTAAAGGAGTTCAGACTTTGCCATCTATGTTATTACAAATTAGACTGCTTTTTAGTATCTCTTACAAATAGTTTGGTAGTGATTAGGCCTATGAATAGTGATAATGTAACTATTACTGACCTTAGGGTAGATAACGTTAGGCTAGTTTACTTTACAAATGGTAAAATAGGCGTATACATTCGTATACTGTAAGGAATATTTCGTAGTAACATATGCTGCATGTGGGGTTACTTTAGAAATAGTCTGATTAAATTGAGGGGAGGTACTAAATGTCATCAACAAATTATTATGTCATTTCAGATTTTCTGCTAATAGTAGTTAATACCTGCAAAAGCTCCTCACGTTCATTTCTCACATTATTTTCAGTAAATTTGTACATGCTCATACTAAACTGAATTTAAAAGCTCATATTTCACCGACTGCTAGTGGGTTTTAAAGGCACTGTAATTTGCAGCTATGTTTATCACAAAGAAGTGAACAAACGACTGGCGTTGTCTTCCTAGACGGAACTGACTATAAATTAAGTGATATATTTTATATAACGAATGAATACCTCGTTGTAGCTTATTTTCCATTACCCTGATTTAACTATAGCTAAAAAAATATACATTTTTTAATTGTACGTACCTTTAACTTCTCCTTTATTACACAACAATAGCAGCACACTAGCTTGGACTCCACTCTCGTCAACCACGAAACTTCAAACAAGGCTACCAACTTCGTTGTTTCGCTCTTGCGCAATGCACAAGCTTCGTCCTGCTCACATTAAACTGACTTTCCATACCTTATTATTTTTAATTGTACTGTGAGTGTTAAATCTAAATAATTTAATTTTATGAGGGTAAAATATTGTAAATTTTTAAAATATTAACTAAAATGTTTTATAATAGCTACGTATCGTATTCTTATTACTGACTTGTGTTATATTGGCTATAATGCTGCTCATAACACAGTAATAAAAATTACAATTACAGTTATTATTATTAAAATATATTTCTCTCCAGGATACCACAAATGGTTTTGGAGTTGTTGTTTTTTTATAATAGATCTTTCCCCGTCAAAATGAATAATGTTGTATTCTTCCTTGAACCCATAGCAAACATAATTTCTCGAAGTTCCTCTCTGTGTCCGCCATTTTTCAATGTATTTTTTAATGATTTATGTACAAAGGAATTGTATACCATTCGACTGCTATACGCAGATGATTTGAAACTTATTGGCAGAATAACGAATACAGAAGGTATGGAACTGGTACAAAGGGATATAAGGGAAGGAGATGTAATTGATACGAGGATAATAAAATGTATGTCTGAAAAGAAAAACATGTTAGTTATGCTAATTAACAACTATGATGTAAGTAAATACCAGTGCCGAATCTAGAAATTTTCGTATGGGGGCAAAGTTAAATTTTGCCGCCCTTTCCACGTCCGTTTGCCACCCTTTACATCGTGTTTTAGCCAAACAACACGACCGGCCGACGCGACGGCCACAATCACGCATCACGTAGTGTACTTTTGTTCATTGCTCTGAAACCTGTCATGGCATCGCTATTACAAACTCCAGTAAGGCAGTAGGCAAACCTATCTGACTTGAATCGCGGTTTTGAATTTTAATGGTAAACGTAGGTTGTATGCAATAACATAAAAAATGTCTTAGCGCGCCGGTATTGAAATTTTGAACACGTTCAGGTCAATTTAAATTTAATAGGCGATTTTACTTCCTTTTTTAAGGAGCTTCTTTGCCACCCCCTGAAAGCGCCGCTCGTTGCGCTTGCTGTCTTTTGCCCCCACCCCTGGTAAATAGTTTATATCAAATATTGAGATACAAAGAACCTGAACAATAAGAAATCTTGGAGCGCATTTTGATCATAAACTAAGAATTAACGAACATCTACATAGCCACGGAAGCTAAAAAAAATGACAGGCTTCTTATTTAGCTACAGCGAGGAAATAACTAGATCACGGACTTTTGTTTTATTACACAAGGTATTAGTTAACCACAAATTAGAATACGCCGTTATTTTTGGAGCAACTCAACTAAAGCCATGAATGACCAAATAGAAGCCGTCCAACGACGTTTTATAAAAATTCAATACTTCACATTTGGATTAAGGTTTTATTCTAATACATAGGAAGAATATTGTTACTATTTTAATCTTGAACCCTTGTACGTAATTTCTAGAGGATCTCTTTGCAAACAAAATACAACGTGTATATCTGCTGGACAGCATGAACATATACATTCCTTCTTATCGTACGAGACATTATAAGTTGCTAATTACAAAGCATCGTTATAAGGATTTATTAAAGAAGATTATTACCAAAACACTGAATATTATTTCAATATTTTCATAGCCCCTGTATTGGACCAGACTTTTGGAGACAGTATCATTGATCTATTATGGTTTTATTCATCTACCAGACAATATATGACACTTTTATTATTTGACTTTTATATATTGTATATTATAAACATTTTATGTATTTCTTCACGCTGTATTCATATGTTATCACGCATGCAAAACTAACTTTAATGTACTTAAATAAGACTAGTGCTGTATTGGTAGTAGTGCCGTTCATAGCTCTCAAATAAATAATTATTATTATTAAACATGGATGAACTTGAAATAGCTTTCACTGACTTTAAACTAATCGTTATTTTAATAACAAGAAGCGGATTTGAAAAAATGCTAGTAGTAAGTTCAGAATAGTATTTGGGTTTGAATCAGTATTATATCTGGATGCTATTTAGATAATTTACTGAAATTCATATTTCAATTAACACTCACAAATTCAAAGCGAATAATAAATACGATAGAAGTTTCAAGTAGTTTGACATTTCTGAAAATAGCTTTCATATTCGAATAATCAAGAGAAAAGCTAAAGCCGGTGAATATAGAGTTATACACTCGTGAAATATCGTAAGAATAAGTCCGAAATTATATCGCAAAAGCCCAACATGTATTTTCTGCTATTATTAATGAAACCCGTGACGAGATACTACACTAAACCCGACTCATAATTGTACTCCCAAATTAACACATACTATTATTAAGTGTACGAGAATAGAACCACTTGAATGAAATTGAAATAATTACTGAAATGAATACTATAGCTATCCCGCGAGTATCTGGCACAAATACGAGAGAAAATGAGAAGTAAAGGTGTACAGTGATTTACTGTGTTACCAGTATTTTAGCCTCCTCCTACCCTGATTAAGATTTCCGCGAGAGAACAAAATTGATTATCCTGTTCTAGCACAAAACTGATATACGACTGGAGATTCAAATGCACAAATTTTAACTTTAAAAAAAGGAGAGAAAAAGTAGATTAAATCCTTCTCACTTCTCGTTTGTTTTTTTACTGAAACAATATAATCGGTTGAGAGGCACGTATTTTTTTAAAAAGGAAAGAACTTCATTTGTTTGTTCTATCTTTTTTTCTAGTCTCTACGAATTTACTGCTAGCTTCAGACAGAGTTTCAAGAGAATATATAAACTAGGAGCACGAAAGCTTCAAAAGCAGCTTAACAGCATTTACGTTATCTTGGAAAACATATTTTCCCGCTTTGCACGCCAATATTAGCACCATGCTGGCTTCACAGTTTTGCCTTAAACCAAGATTTGACGCGTGCTGCCATCTGTCCCCCAACTGAAACACGTACAAACGAGACCACTTTCTGGATATGATACTAGCAAATGCAGTGAGAGAAATCAGTGTTTACAGCCGCAACGAAAATTCTCTGAATTTGACTCGTCATTTATCTTCTGTCGCGAGTTCTTCGGGAAATTTTATATTTTTAAACATTAAATGTAAATAAGGAAATGTTATTTCATAAGCTGAAAAAAGATGTTTAAGTCATACTTATTACCTAAAAAGATATCTATGCTTTACTGTCTTATCCAACATTCAGCGCCAATTAATAAACCAATTCTCGCGAAGCTAATGTGTGTGTGTATGTGTTTTGTAGTAAGTCTAATCCCGAGATTTCCCCAGATGGTACTTGCCTCATTCCTTAAAGCAGTAGAGGGCCGCGGTTGCTCAATTGGTAGAGCGCTCACCTCTGGTGCTGGGGTTCTCCGGATCGATCCCTGCTCATGCCATGTGGACTTTGTGATGGACAACACCGTGTGCGTGGGTTTTTTCAGGGCTCTCCAGTTTCCTCTCGCTTTCTTCCTTCCACTAATTCATCTCATCATTATCTATCCGGTTAGAGCCAAAGTTGTCGAAAGGTCTTAAAGATTAGTGGTTTCCACCCTTTGGTGAAACACTGATATTCTGATGCGAATGATTACTCAGTATGTTTTCCCCTCTTGCATCCCGCCCCAAGTATTGAATTTGAATTTCATTTTTCTCTTTTGGGTAGTTTTGACTCAGCCCGGTGAAGGTTTGGCAAGAAAATATAGGAAGGAAATCGGTCAAGGTCTATCTTCTAAGGTAACATCCTGTTATCAGTCTGCTGTGACTGAGGAACACGCCTTGAGAAATCTCAGTCAGAATTGCTGTCTCTGGAATTGAATTAAGGACCCCCCGAATGGGAAGCCAACGCCGCGGAACAATGTTAAAAATGTGGATAAACAGGTACTCCTACAATTATTAAATATAAGTAATAGTTAATTATTTTACTCTAGAGATTCAATACCGTATATCGATAGCAAATTAAATATAGTCTGATCTCGATATAGCAATATTTTGAGGACCAGAGGAATATATCGTTATATCGGGGTTATCAGATATCAAGAGATGGTACAATCTCATTTGTAATCTTATAAAAGTGAACGCAAATGAAATAAATAAAAATCCTTTACTTTCTAAAATGTAAAAAAAAAAAAAAAAAAAAAAAAAACGTTTTGATTTACTGGTAGTTTTTAATTTTTACCGTAACATTATACAAAGTTTTTGAAAGCTGAAGTTATTTTGTTCTTTTTAATTTGTAGATGGTCAGCAACAAGTGATTTCTTATGAACACCTAAAAAATCTCACCACCTATAACTGCGCAGGCTCTTTTTCCATTAGTTGGAAAAAGGAAATTAATCCACCAACTATTTTAATTTTACAAGAAAAAATACAAAACCTGGAAACACAAGGATCAGAAGACCAGTCGGTTACGTATGAGTGGCCTGACTGGGTGCAGTATTGCTTGAATTTCCAACTCCTAAACAGAGGTGCATTATCGGTCGCATTTACATTGGTAGCCTTGCGAAGTTGTTAGTTTGTCTATGGCAGTGCTACTTTTAGCGAGGTAACTCAATGACTGTCAAGTAGCAATGACTGTCAAGTAAGAGTAAGCCCTCCCCCCAGTAGTTCAAATGAATTAATTCAGATGGTTTGACTGTACTTTCCCAGGCACTGCATTTATTGTAATGAGCTTGCTTTTGTATCTTCTGACAAAATACAAATACATAATAAAATCTTTCAATGCTTCTTCAATTGGGAGGCCATGCCTACGCCAGTGATTTTAATATGTGAAAAAGAATATGTTGTTCACAGTAATATGTTTAATATTTTGTGCAGTTCGGATTGTGCTATAATTAATATTTTATCTCATAAGAAGGTATTTATCTTGCTTATTATTTCTAACATTTCTTTGTGTTACGATTTTAACTACGAGATTACAATAACCTCAGTATAATGAATCTCGCCAGCCGTGATTGGCCCAAAGCTTTATTCGTATTAGTTGTAAATCATCTTTAGGTGTTTAAAAATAAGCGTAGCTTACTTAGCATAGGGAATTTGTGCTATAATTTTCGTTTCGACTAACACTTTTACTTCTTTATTTAAACTCTGTGAGGGTACATCTAAGAATATGTTAGCTTCATGCCCTGAAATTGACTTGCTTATATTATTATGAAGCGCAAGGTGAAATTGTGCTACGAATTGCTCTCGTGAGCTGTGCCTGGCATGTCGTTTTCAGTTCTATTCACTGTTCCGGTACTAGAACAATCCTCCTGAATATTATTTATCTGGACCCCCCCCCCCCTCTCTCTCCATGAAAGCCTAAAAATATACCATTCCTAATAATATATTTGTCAACTTTCCATTAACTTTCGTTAACTTCCCTTCTCTGGTATTTGTGACGCATAGTTGGATGTGCCTAAGTGGATTGTGTAGTAGTTGTTCAGACAATTCGTTATTTTGCCACCAGAAGAATGTTTTTCTTGTGAGGCACTAATAGTAATATGAAGGTCTGCACGAGGAATTAAAGATTTTGGTATGAAAGTGGACTATAAAGAGATTTAACTCAAATCTTCTAATGTAAACAAATGAACTTGCCATTTTGCACTCTGCTCGTATATAAAGTAACATTTTGTGAAACTTATTCTATTTATATTCCCGTGCTGCTGCATTCTGGAAACTACCTAGGTACACAGTGAATAGATTAGTTTGAGTAAGAAGCGTTCCCATCACTTATGGCTTCATTAAATACGGACAAGTTTTTTCTGGCAAATAGGTATAGAACAGAATTCTGTTTTGTCCGCCATTTGCCTAGACCACCTAGAGACAGCAACGATCTTACCATGAGAAATTCAGCCTAATTGAATAGTTACTCTGGTTATAGAAAGACAAGTTTACCCTCAGCATCTGGAGACAGCTATGATCCTGCTATAAGAAATTCAGTCTGGTAAAGTCTTCGTTATTGAGAGATAACCTTCCTGTATCACTATATTAATTTCATGTGCTGTGCTTCTTAGTGTTATGATTATTGTGAATATGTTTTAAAGTAGTTCGTGTGATTTCTTATAATTTGTGTACATGTTTAACAAGAGACTGTTGCTCGAAGTTCATTCAACGGTACAATCTGAGACTCGTTAGTTTCGTAGAGAGCCTGAATTGGCTTGTTCAGTATAAAACGCAAGAAAAGTGCAAATCGAACAGACATATAAAACTAAGCACATTAAAGCTTGTTTTGCTTACGGAGTGGTTATACTTGCATTGTTAGTTATTAGTGGTGTGGAACAAAATTTCGGTCCTCCTAGTTCACAGAAAACTGAACTGGCTGAGATCAAGCAACTTCTTAATAGCCTTCCTAATTTGGATAAAAAATGTCGGTGTCGGAAATGATACTACTAAGAGAAACATTGACGAAGTTGCTGGACAGGGTTACCAACATTGAAACTCAAACTGTGAAAGTCAGAGGCGAAGTCAGTAATCTCGAACAATATGTACTAGGCCTGAAAAACGAAATTGCCGATCTTGAGAAGCGCTCGCGAAGGCAAAATCTAATTTTATGTAGAACTGAAGAAGTAGAACGTGAGAATTTCGATACAACTGAAAAGAAAGTACGGTACCTAATAAGTGACCAATTAAGAATAAGTTTATATGAAGGAGACATTCAGCGCTCTGATTGCGTAGACAAGAAAGGACATGAAAACCCATGGCCCATCGTTTGTAAGTTCTTCAGTGACAAAAAGAAGGAAGCTGTGTTAAAAACAGAAACAAGCTTCGTGGATCTCAGAGCTACATAGACTATGATTATTCAAAGCAAGTTCGCGATGAACGCCGTAAATTACAATTCCATCTAAGTAAAAAAAAAAAAAAAAAACTTTATTTTTCTATGGGCCAGTCTAGTAACTTTGGACTTCGCCCGTCACGATTCGTCCCTTAGCTATTAAAATCCACACCCCTGTCCCTGCCAGGACTCGAACCCGGGACCTTCGAGTCGTTGGTCTACCGCCGCAGACCGCACGACCACCCGCCCGGCAATTCCATCTAAGTGTAGCACAGAAACAAGTTAAGCTTGGATATCTTCAGTACCGTCACTTACTTGTTAATGAAACAAGATACGCACTATCTGATTTAGAAGACAACGGATCACATCAATATTATAGTCAGCAATTTTTTCCCCCTAACAATGAAGCTAACCTCTTGACACATGCACGCATGTCCCTCTTAAGTTTCTACCAACTCCTTGCAGCAAGATTATAGAAGTGAACCATTTTGTCCCTTCTCTCCAAATGAAACAAAGATAGCACTGAAGTCAGTAGAAAACCCAGCCCTCAATGAGATATGTATGTAAAGGAACTTCAAGTAGGTAAAAACAAACATGGCTTGCAAGGTGATAAAGTAGATTCAAACAAAGGAAATGCTACTATGTATTACCAAAATGCTGGTGGATTGAGAACGAAGCTAAATCTTTTTATGAGAACGTACACTTAAGCAAGAACTATCCAATAATTATGATTAGTGAATCCCGGCTACCCGAAAGTCAGTCCGACTCACACAGTTTGACAGATACATTGTTTTTAGATGTGACAGGAATTCAAGTTTATCTAAAAAAATAGGTGGTGGTGTGCTTACAGTTATTAAAAGGGCTATCGAGTACATACAATAACCTACTCAACAGTCGCAAATACTGGCTGGGTACTAGTTAAAGTTACAGTTGTGTCGTGCGAGTCCACATTTGGTCGATTTTGAGATTTGGCTCGGTTTTGAATCTACGGATTTGAATATATCTGTAGAGGCAGATTGCTCCTTTTGCGTAGCTCGTAAGAGGACGATATTGTATGGAGAAATTTTGAATCTTTTAGAATGGCCTATTGCTGTCAGTGCCACCCTGAACCAAATGACACAATATATCGCGGCGATTCAAGACGATTGGGAATCAATGCAATCGGAATATGAACTGAATTGCGACAAATACATCGATGATGTGAGTTCAGTTGGTACTAGTGAGTCTGGATATGTGCCTGATAATGATAAAGGCAAAATTTGCTGTTAGTTTATTTTTAGTAACTTTAATAGAAATTTTTATTCTGTTTTTACATGGTGCAGTGTGAAGAATGCTAAGAGGTGAACGTGCAATGTCATAGTGAACTATATCCAAAATTTTCGCCATAATCAATAGGAGATGTATTTTCACTCTGATGATACTCACGTATGGGATACAGGTATTTGCCAGTAAAATGATCGCATCAGTAATCAAAGACGAGAACACATTTTTGTGAGTTTCTTGGATATAGATTTGGAAGAGAAAATTTGCGTGTTAGTGTAATTCTCTAATGTATAGCGTTATCCCCCTTAACTATTAATACAAGAAACTTTTATTAAAATGAGTCGTCTATCCCACACGAGCAATGGTTTTCAGAGATGCAAAGGAAGTAATCAGTTATAGATTTGTTGAAACTTCGATATTATTAGCTAATGAAATTACAAGGAATTGACTTTTAGGTTGAAGCTTAGCCAATGTCATGAGGGATGGCATCTATCATCGAAAACACAGCTGGAGAACGGTATACAAAAGGCTAGCTACTATACTTAAAATGGGTACTACCCCACCCTTCCCCTTCTTCGGATAACGGCCTTGACATGCTTGAAGCGAGGATCACCCAGATGTCGACTAAGAGGAAAACTAAGTATGTGAAAACATGAAAATCATCAGTGTGAATAGTCTTTCTTGACTGGATTAAAATCAACGTTCCCTTTTCATCATAGTAACAGCAAGTCATGATCGAATGTACTTTATTAAGCCGAATACCTTATACGTGGCACACCGTTTTCATTTTTTGGCTACTCGAACTCGGGCTGCGTATTAAAATAAAATGTAAGAATTCTCAAACTTAGTAAACCGGTGTCTACAAAATCTTTAGAACAGTGTCTTGTCAACAAGAAAGTCAACTCCAGTAAAGGCAAGGTTCAATGATTACAGGTAAGAGAGATTAAAATTGAGAAGTCCACACCTGGAATAATGGAATATAAAACATTTTTGAACACAGAAGAATACTAGGAGGTACATCTGATCAGAAATCGCAAGGGACGACCAAGTAACTTCGGACTAGTATGTCCCCAACCTTTGAATCCCGCGGAACACCAAATCACAGCAGCAAAGAACAATGAACGTATGCTTCTTTAACAGTTTATCTATCCGATTCATCATTCATTTTATATCGAACTGCAAGCACATGATAATTCCACTGATAATATAGATTTATTTCCATGTGAAAATGGACATTTTGGGTAAAATATATGTACATAAGTTTTTAACTTCCAGAATTGCGTTGGCTACCACTATTAATATTGTAATTTTAATAACAGATTGCGAATTGCAATATAATACATTAATACAATTAAATAAAAAAAAATACATTAAATGTACTAAAGAGAACTATCTCCAGGACGATATTTTCAGGTACTAGTTACGGGTTTCTAGAAAGTGGTTTTCGCTTAAGGTTTATTATCTTAAAAATATTACAACCTTTGTAATTTTAATACCGCCATAAAATATTTAGCATTATGTAATAGGATTTTTCAGTGTATCTTTAACTTTAATCTTCTTTTTCTCGCTAAAGTGCTTCATGGCGCTTGGTTCACTATGGCTCCGCACTGCACAGTTGAAGAGGTCCTTTCTATTTTCATATATGTGTTGCCTACTTTCGTCCTAAAAGTATTAATAGTGTATATTTCTTTTGATTTTATGTATAGTAAATAGGAAGCAGGTAACAAAATTATTCTAATATCTGACTGAAGTTTATCAGAAATAACAGGAATATATCATAACTTTCAAATCTCAACGGGTATCTATCAAGATCTGTTCATTTTAATGAATTTCTATGACCTACAAAGCATTACTAATATGAAAAACAAACATAGTAAAATTTTCAACCTAATAGCAGGGTTGCAACGTTTAAAATAAAATGATTTAAACAGATATTTTAAACGTGTTTTAAACAGAAACGATTGTTTTAAACATTTTATTTAAAACATTTTGAATATTTGTTTTAAACGAGATTTTTTAAGCTGTGTTTAAACATGTTAATTTTATTTTTCTTCTTTGAAAGTATCATATTATTTTTAACAGTATGAAACGGTGTGTTTTTACCACTAAAACGTGAACAATTTGTCCCAAGTGAAAGCTAGTTTCCAAAATAATCAGTATTATGGCGCCGCAGGCCTACAGTTGGAGACATAAAATGCGTTGTTTCGATTTATTCTTTATCGGTTGGCTGCTAGAAACGGGAAATATTAATTCGCTATCAATAGCATGAAACAAGATGTTCATATTTCAATTCTTTCTTTTTTATTTATTGAGAGAAGCTGCCAGGAAAACAAACACTTCATGGTCATGTATTTGCTTCTATGATTGCATTGCTCTATCTCTTTTCTTATGTTTATTAGGAAAGCCACAGTAGTGAGTAACTGTGTAGATTTGATAACCATCGTTTCTTATTCAGTGCTTGGAGTTTATGACAGATGGTAGAACTTATTAGGTACTCTTAGCATTGTAAATAAAAAAAGTTCGTTGTTTCTAACACTTCCGTTTTTTATAAAACATGAGACTTTGTTTTTTTGTAAATTACGTTTTTTTTTCAAGACAGCAATTTGTAATACTACTAACGTCTTTTTAAGCAAAAAATACTTTAATATAGGTAATTAAGAAGTAATATAACATAATTAAACCCCAGATTACAAATATTTTTTGGCTTTTGTGAGATATTCCGGGTTGCTGAGTTCTCAGTGTTGCCAAATTTAGAAGAAAAAAACAACATTTTTTAAAAATCTTCCATATCGTATCTGCCCCAAACTTAGCTTAAACATCAACACAACATAACAAAGTTTTGGGGGCCCTCGACCTCAAACACCTCAGTCGTCAGTGTTGCCAACCTATTTTAAAATTCAACTTACAGAAATGCCTTCATTAATACAAATCTACACGTGTGCATTAATTTTCACTAAATTTGACATTGTTTATTAGGTCATACAGGCACTTCATGTACCGTAGATTGTCAGGGTTGCCAAACGATTAAAAAATCTAGATTTCATTTTTTTTACCGTTGGACGCATTCGCAATGACTTACACCAAATTTGACAATTACTGGGACAGTTCATGTGGGTACTTCCGGCGCCTTTTTGTCAGTGATGCCAATCAATTTAAGAAAATAAAATGTTTAATGGCTTCCATATCGTTGAACGTATTAGGAACAGACGGTATTTACGTACTGGGACACGTCATACAGGTGCTTCAGGTCCCACAGTTGACAGTGTTGCCAATCAATTTTTAAAATTATTTAGTACTTCCATTCAATTCGACGTATCAGCACCAAGCTTTGATTTTATTTTAATGCTTTTAGGCAACTATGGCTCAGGCCGTGTGGATGATGATGGGATGAATTTGTGGAATGAAGAAAGTGGGAGGAAACGGGAGCATCCCGAGAAAACCCACGCACACGGTGTTTTTTCCACCACAAAGCCCACATGGCATGAGCAGGGATCGATCCGACGACCCCTAGCACCAGAGGTGAGCGCTCTACCAACTGAACCACCGATAATTTTCGTTCATTGTTCCCATGGCTGGCGCTCTGAGATATATTCAGCCTCCTATCAAATTGAGTACCACAGTGTCCTTGGTATTCCTGGGCACTTTGGGAGGTAAAGGCAGCCGAGCGTGGGACTGACTACACCACCTCACTTCCTGCCGTTGGTCGAGAATATGTGGATCGCTACCTCCACATACCCCATGCGCCGTTCACGGCGCGTGCACATTGCACAAGGTATACCTTTACTTTTTATATAATAAATAGCTTTGTCATTGAATTTTAATAAATAGCAAATTTCATCAAATATAATAAAATAGAACCTACAATTTCAAGTTAATGCTTATGAATAGACCAGAAGTGCGATTGAAACATTATAGAAACTACTGCAGATGGAGTACCTATCAATCCCTACCATTTTTTTTATTTTTAAGAAAATGTTTAAAACGTTTTAAACGTCTTAAGCGTTTTATACACTTTTTTGCAGTATATAAAAAACGTGTTTAAAACAAGACTTAAAAACACGCTGTAAACTTATGTTTTTCTTAAAAAAAAAAAATGTTTTCTTCTGAAACTGCCTAATAGTAACACATGTAGACAATAGTAACCTAACACGAGAATCAAACTCATTAATATAGGAACTCGTTAACAGAATTTAATTGTAAACCTCGCGTATAAAAAATATAATTTGTCATTGTTCCTGTTTATAAATGTTCAAAGGCTGACTACGACAAGATATACCGTCAATTAGCTACTGTCAATTGGGAGGATATTGTTAACACTAGAAATGTGAATGATGTATTTGGCGCTTTCTACAATACAATATATATAATATTCGACAAATAGGTTCTCAAAAGAACAACTAATCGTAAATTTCCACTTGGTTTACTAAATAAATTATTAAGCTACTCAATAGCAAACACTATCGCCACAAACAAGGGTAAAAGCGACCGAACGAAAAGTATCACTACAACATTTTTTTTAAAACTTAGGGCATTTAGTCCGTAGGCTTACTGGACTACGGTAATATGGGGGCCAACCCGGAACTAATTGCAACAGAAGTCTTTCTAGCACCATTACGTTCCTTACACTTCTATAAACAACATCATAAAAATGTAGAAAATTATATTTAGGGGAACACATTCAAAATGGCGGATCCAATATGGCGGCTGCTTCACCATTTCTTATTACAGTATTTACGGAAAAACTTTGTCCCTCTTACTGGAATGAAAAATTTGAGAATATCTCGGTCTTTGCTGTGATATATTTATTTATTCATGCACAGAAGATCTGTACCAGCTGCAGCAGAAGGAAAAAAAAGGGAATGTATTCCCACGTGTATTTATATTTATATATATATATATATTTACATATATTTAGTATCGCATTCTCCTTTACATGTACACCTTATTTTGGATAGGAAGCATTCTGGTGCAGGGAGAGATGTCATTATTACTGGTTACAGGTTGTTGTTTTGGCAAATCCATCCGATGTCCTCAGGCTTAAAATTTTTGCTATTTCCCATCCAAGTTTGCACTTGATAGAAGACTCTTAATGGATGGTACTGCGCTGTTGATGAATTTGGAGGTAGAGTTTTCACGAGAACTGTGTTAGTACCAAGGACTGTTTTCTCGTAGAAACGTCTGTATCGATGTGAGTTCAAGTTTTCATTCTCTTTTCCGTTATATAAGGGCTTTTTCTCCAGCTTTGATAATTTCTTCACTCTTTGATGACGACCTGCCGAACACTCTCGCCTGCTCCAAAATAAGGGATTAGCTCGTAATTTGGATAAGGCTTTTCCTTTTCCAATACCGAAAGTCAAGAAGTACACCGTCGCATCCACTAATCGCATGCCCAAAGGAAGGTGAGATGATGTGTCTTCACATAAGTGCTCCTTTACTTTCTGTATGTCCCATATTTTCATTTGATTGGTACTGATACCAGTAGATGTAAAGTACAGTGGTTTGTTTTCCATCTCATAGTAATAGCACAGAAGTACCAAAAGATCTTTCTTCCCCAATCACAACAGTACTGCTTTCCTTTGAACAATGAACAGCTGATTTAACAATCATCAGATCCGCCTCACCGTATGCATGTTTAACTTCAAAACCAGAAGTAATCAAACATTTACTAAGCATGTTAATGAAACGCTGTTTTATTTTGTAAGAAATTCTGCTTCTTGGAAAGGAAAGGCATGGTTTCTGAAAATACCACTGTGACATCTGCTTTTCCTGCAGATCGTCTACGATGTGCTTCGTCTTTAATTGATAGACCATTTTCGTAGCTATCAAAAACAATCACAGGGTCACAAGTTTTTCTTTACGTATTGAAGATATTTTTCGCAAATCTGTTTGTAAGATTTTCCACAGGTCCATGGTAGGCGATAAATCAATGAACCACCGTCAACTACAGCTTTGCTTCCATGAAAAAAGTATTGTCCTCATTTGTGGGCATGTACTCTTTTATCAGTTTCCACATTGCTTCTGCTAAATCTGAGTTTTTTTAAATTCTCATGAAACCAGAAGGGTCAAACATTGATGGCGCACAATCACAAAGCTCATACTGAAGCAATGATTCAATATTTACATCTTTAACCTTTGTTACTAGAAGTAAATGCTGAAAGCTAGTTTGTGGGTCCATATGTACTCGTTCACCATCTAAGA
>JAGDQP010042638.1:0-16482 GCA_022664845.1 Lepisma saccharinum
TCGGGGTTGACGGATCTTGTGCTATTTTACTCTCACTATAAACAATTAAATCATCATTATCGAAGAGAACATTATAACTTCCGATTTTCCACTCCACTACTCCGGCTATATCAATAGAGTATAATCCAAACACTTCATCTTTATCTAACCTATAAATACTTAAATATCGACTCGCTAATGGACCTAACTGAATTTCTTTCTCTTCTTCATCATCTTTCGCTTCTCTAGTCTCTGGCAATGCCTTAGGTGAAGCAAATAACCGTTTCTCAAATGAGGTTTCTGATGGTGTTGGTGGATAATTATTAATATTCTGTTGTGCTACAGGTATAAGTTCCGTAATTATATTTCTGTTGTCATCGGTTACTCCTTTAATTTCTTTTCCCAAGCTTTCAATCGCCTCAATCAATGGTTTCTCTTGACGTTTTTGCTTTTCATAATAGTTACGGTGACCCTCTTTCCATTCTTTAAAACGCTTCGCCAAGATATTTTGTAATTCAATATTATTTAATTTTCGTTTTGACATTATATGAAAAAAGACCATATTATTTCCGCTTTGAAAAAGTAATGTACGTACATCAACAGAAAACGTTAAACGTAAATGATTTAAAACGATCACTCGATTATAAAGAAATGATCGATTTTGTTTCGATACTTTCCATTGTTTGACTTTCTCGTCATATCGATTGTTACAAAACCATAAGGTTCCTTCCATGCAATAGAACAAATATCCTTAAATTTATTAAATGACATATCACCAACAACAAACGCATTATAAATATGCCTTAAATTCGTGTTATCTTGACGAAATACACATAAAAAATTTGCATTATCTCTCATAAGTTGTTTCGGAACTTTACCCTTTGTTTGTGCTAAGTAAAAACAATCCATTCCTTTATGCCTACCCTGTGTGAAGTAATTCCGTACCTAATTCTGATCTTCTAATATGTAATCATCGAATATAATAACAGAACGTTGCTCGCAATCTTCCAACTTGATAACGGAAGGTTTAAATGTAGCCAACTGATAGTTGAATCTTTCCTCTATTTCATCATAAATATGCTGCAGCGGTTGATACTTAGGTTGCTATAAACTTTTAGAGAATACGTATAAGTGTCTACCATTCCAATAAAGCCAATTCGGAGCTAGAATAAAATTATCAATAACTAGTGTAGTTTTCTCGCAATCTGATGAGCCTATTATTAAGCAACGAATGTTATTCGGAAGTAATTCACCGTTCAACTAATCATAATCATTAGTTAGCGGAAGTCGTTGCTTAACACTCCACATTTTATGATTGATTAACTATATTATAGCTTTGGGATCGATCCAAGAATTATCATTAGAAGATAAACCTAACCACTTAACATGCTTTATTTTTAGTTCTACGTAACACCTTTTCAATTAAGTATACGTGAGGGTGTTTGGTCTTCATTAGTTCTTGCTCATAAAAACGGCCTTTAATAATCTCATTGCGCTGGTCTTTTAAATGATATTTAGGCGTAACAGTCTTAAAAACAGTAGCAATTTGAAATATTTCAGTGCTCCAATTGCGAGTAAAACCTCTTTCAAACTTATTTTTAAACTTGCTAATTCGAACATAATCTCCCACGCTATATTTCGCCTTTGATGATGCTAAATAAGTTTTGCTATAAATTTTTGATATTAATTTTTCTTCGTTTTCTTTCTTCACGGCGTATATAGGTTTTATTTTTACCTTGATATGTTCTTTTTCGTGATATTTCTTCATTAGCGCTTGTAATATATTGTACCATTTGTAATTACCTTGCAGTGTGAATTGCTTCCACATCAAATTACGTAATGTTTTATTAAATCTTTCAAATTACTAGCTTTTTTATCGCTGTATGAAGAGTAATGAGTAATACCTTTTTGCTTCATTAATTTAATAAACTCTTTATTATAAAACTCGCTACCGCGATCTGTTTGCAAATACTTTGGTGCTTGTTGAGTCGCTTCAAGTATTGAATTAAACGCTTGTGTAACTTCTTTCCCTGTTTTATTTTTAACTGGTACAGCCCATGCATACTTACTAAAACTGTCAATAATAGTTAGAAGATAAGAATACCCTCTATTTAATTTAGCTAAACCTTTCAAGTTTCCTGAGTTCATTTCAACCAAATCTGCTTGCCATAAATCGTGTATTCCCTTGGTTACAACAGGTATTCGCCTATAATTCCGTCTTGCGGGCTTGTGTAGTTCTTCAACAATGGCTAATCTACTATTCATTCTATTGAAAATTAATTAAGAACTAATTTAAAGATCGAGAAATCAATTAAGCAATAAAGATCAAATCAATACTTATTGGATATTCACCTGGTGAAAATTTATCTGATCGAACTACAAGTATATCGCATTCTACGACATCGAACTCATGAAGTAAAATTTCGTCTTCAGATGGAGCATCTGGAACTCTACTGCCTTCGTGTATTCCTAGTGATAAATTGCCATACTTTTGTCCACCGCTTGCTGAATATATATCGACAATAGGAAACTCTTTATTCTTCTTCTTAAGCCAATGTAAACCAATAATTTTTAGCTTACCCAAAAAAAAAATTTCAAAATATGGGGTATTCATATTAAATAAATACACTTTACCGCTAACTTGCCACGCGTGAAGTCTCGTGCTTTATTAGGTATTGAATAAATTGTAAAGAATTGAACACTATGTAAGTTGCGTATTGATGTTAACAATTTATTAGTGTTAACGTATATCGCTCTATACAAATCGCTTTTCAATTTATCTTCTAAGTCTTTCAGTTTTGCGATAATTTCATTCTTTATTTCATCGTTATTGCTATTAAAGTCGGTTATCGATATGAAATTTTTAATACTATCTTGTACTTCCCAAAGTTGAGTCACTGTAGGCATTAGAGCTATTGATGCTTCTACGTTACGAAAGTCATTAATATCAGCATATCTTTTAGAAATGTTATAAAGAGAATTACTCACAGAAGTGTATTTCGTTTCTAGATCACCGATATTTTCTGAATATTTGCAAGTAATGTGTTATGCGTCACGGCAGTATCCTCTAAACTTTTCAACATATTCTTTAACCCGCTAACTATTTCATTAACCCCATGAACAGAAATGAATTTTGAATGTTCTTGAATTGCTTCTTTAACTTCATTTTGAACATTATTAGTTAACACTTCTTGTATACCAGAAAGATCTTCTAATGTCGGAAGGAATGTTATACTAGTTTGAAGGTTTTGTAATTGAATCTTAATATTGTCTATTACTTCAGGGAGGTTCTCGGTTGTTTCGACTACAGTTTGAATGTTAGTTATCGTTTTTTTATTATTTCTACTTCTTGCGAAGTTGGAAGTGTGTTAATAGTTTCTTGGAGGGCAGTTAATTTTGATTTTATTTCATTTTCATTTTGATTTGTAGCTAATTCACTTAAAGACTTACTTATACTCTCGATATCAGATTGTTTCGGTGTGTCCTTTTGAATTTCAATTAAATCACTTTGAACGGTGCTTACAATATGCTGAAGATTAATTAAATCTGTAGGAAGATTAAAACTCTCTAATTTCGTATTTAATTTTGCAAGTGCTTCCTGTAAACTACTTACCTCAGTAGGAATGTTATTCACAACAGTCTGTAGATTCTTTAGTTCAATTTGAATATTCGTGAGTTCCGAAATATTATTAATTATTGCTTCAAACTCACCAAGCTTCCTAATAATTTCCGATACATCACTATAAACAGGTAGGTTGGTTAGATCATCGCGCAGTTTATTCGTTTCATTGGTAATAGTTTTAAGTTCATTTTGTAGAATCGAAATAACTTCTTGCATCTTTTGAAGATCTTCTTGAGAGGGATTATTTTGAAGAGCGTTTTCTAATACATTCACAGCTGTTTGAAGATCATTAAACGTATTTTGCAACTCCGTAAGCTTTTTATTCGAATTATCGACTAGATCTTGTGCTGCAGTATTTGTAATGAATTGATTCTTTATGAATTGTACTTCATTTTGAATTGTCGTTAAAATATTTTGAACTTCGGTAAAATCATTTTTATTTACTAGCTGTGAATACATAAGAATAACACTTTTCAACTCATTATCAAGTTTTTGAAGTAAATCTAGTAAATGTTGTTGAGCTTCTGTAATTTCAGTTTCAACATTTGAAGATAAAGTATTTCGTAGTGCGTTGATTTCACCCTTTATTATTTTAATTCTTTGGTCTAATACTGTTAGCTGGTTTTCATTGACGTTGGAAGGTGAATCTGATAATATTTCATGCTCATGCGACTTATATCGCGGAAATCCAAATAAGTCAGTGGGCATTTTTTTAAAAAAAAATAAACTATATTATAACAAAATGTATAGAAAATATCAAAAACGTGTTTTAAAAAAAACGCACAGAATATGCTTTATTAACATTTGAACAAGCTTAATAATAACTATGTACAAACCTTACTATTCAACTGTTACACAAATTAAAATTAACACGACTGTCCAGAAGTTGAGGGTTGATGAGGGTTACATACTTCAAAAATTATTTCAGCATCATTATTTACAATTCTTTGATGACCCCATGGCAATGAGTGTATGCTGCAATTACGAATTTTACGCTTGTCATCATGAGGGTCTAAAGCTAGTTTTTCTTGCTTTACAGTCGAAAGTATATGCTCACGTGATTGAATTTGATGCTGCTCTTTCGTTAATTGTTCACCAGAAAACAAGCCCTTCTTAAAATCATCAAACGTAATCTCATTTTTCACAACATTTTTCTTCACACCCTTAAACCTCTTTGTTTCTTTCTTTTCTACTGTATTCATAGCATATACTTTTGATCGTAATCCTATAAATTCTTCAAGAGCTATTCCTTTAATCTCATCCTTCATCTTACCAGGTACTTTCTCGTTCCATAATGGGATATTATATCGATTATTTACAGGATAATTCGATGTGTCAAAATAGTCTATTAAATCAAGCATATCTTTATAAAAAATTTCACAAATAATATGATAAACTAACGAATCTGTGTCGGTGTAAACAACAGTAAGCTTATCTCCATATCGAGGGTTCATCACTTCATAATGAAATTCGTACATTACTAATTTAGCAAGATCTAAAATAGCACTTCCAATATACACAGGTTTGTTTAATTTCGTGAATTTTCCTAGCATATGAATAAGTACAAAATTTTCTGAGTAGATTGTTCTAGATTTAAATTGTGGCATTGCAATGAGTTTTTCGGCTTTTCTTTTATGAGAAACAAGTTTTATATCAGTATACTTTCTCACATTTTCCATGGTTTTCCCAAACACGCTGTTGATAAGAAGTTTGTAAAAATCTTTCTCAAAATCGGTTGTTGCCTCTGTGCGTAGCTTGGTGTTTAGATCTATGAAAGGCTTAAGCCACATCGATTGAGTGAACCATAGAATTCTGTGTACTTTTAAACCGTGAGCAAGATAAAATTTTAGCAATCGAAAATGTACAATATAGTTTCTTTTCGGATTTAGCGTTAGTAGTAATTTTCGTTGTTTTCCGTTAGGTTTGATTTCATTATCAGGCGCTAAAGAGTAATCTTGATGATCATCATGTAAGTTCTGAGGATAATCTAAGTCTACCTCTGCAAAGAAACCTCGTTCATCTTAGTCGGGATAATTTAGAATTTTGTTCGAGTCCCAATTTTCTGGTGTTGGATCCCATGAAAACTTTCCATAGTTCAGGGGCATACTCATGGCATGACCATACAAATTATTCGCGTCCAGGTACATTTCAAACGAGGTTTCTTTTTGACGATCGAATTTACTACCGAGAAACTCGTTGTTAGCTTTAATATACCTTAAGCTACATTGGGATACACCACCACGGATTGATTTTACGATAAACAAGTGCTTATCAATATCCGAAAATAATTCTAATTCAATTTTAGATTTATAAAGCATAGCTTTCCAAGAGAAGCCTGGCGATGTATATGAGAAAGAAGGATCAATTCCATATGAAGTGATGCATGTGTTTCTGAAATTTTCTACCACATCAGCTGTTAGCAAAACATCAGTGGTTAGATAATAATCATAAAATCTCCAAATGTTTTGCAATCGAATGTTTTCCATACTCGCTGAACTAACAAATAATCTTCATTACTGCATTCACTACCCTTAAGTATGTTATTAAACGCTCTTTGAGGAGGTAGTTCTGTTTCATTAAATTTCGAAGCGTCAGTAAAATAATCATAAGGAAAAATACCCTTCCTTCTACTTAAATCAAATTTTACATCATCAGGGAAATGAGCATGAGTGTATTTAAGTTCTTCCGGCATTAATTTTTTTACTAATTCATCTAAAGAGTATGGCAGAAACCGGTACAAATCTAAAAATCTTATTTCAAATTTTCTACCATTGTTGAGATGGAACCACTTTGAAATTGCATTATACTTTTCCTCACTTTCTGCAAGAACTTTTATATCATCTGGAATACAACCTAATTCTTTCACGAAGAGATGCGCAACATACGAAGATAATCCGTGCATGAAACATGCTATAAAATTTTGTTTTTTTACTCGCAAATTACAATTATTGCAAAGAGGTTTAAGATAAGCTCCTGATAAATCATGGTGGTGATGAACTTTTGAGTTATCTTCAGTATATTCTTCGTCACAAATAGAGCATTTCTCTGATTGCTCATAATCGAGTTTTTCCGGTGTAGTTAGGGGATTCATCGGCAAATCCAGATTTAACCTATTAACAATTTGTTCTAACTCCTTCTGCAAACATTTTAGAAAATGCTGCGCTTGATTATCACCTCTATTCAAGTGAAGAATAGTCGGGATTTGATCTGACCAGCAAATTTTGAAACAGTAACTAGCTAATTTATGCTTCTGAATGTTGATAGATTTTTTTCCTCGGTGTTCACTAACCGGCTTCAAAAAACTTTCAAAATCGGCTACTATTACAACATCTGCTTTTAAAAATGAAGGGTCGGTTTCGAATTTAATAACTGAACCAGGAACAGGCATAATGACGCGAGTTGGTTCATGTTCTCGACAAAAATTTACATGATCAGATACTTTATCCTCACTACTGAAGTGAGAGAAACAACGCTTACAGAAATGATATTGTCCATGATCTCTAGTAACTTGACTTCTCCCTAAACGATGGAAATTTCTTATTAAGCAGTAATTATGTGCTACTCTTGGTAGAGGAGTTGATGTTGACGATGTTGCAGTTGCTGCTGTTGTTACTGTTTCGTTTTTCACACACAGTAAGTCTATGCTGGTTCCGTTAGATTGATGTTTGCTGATATGAAGGGGAAAGACTTTTTCATTTTCATCATCTATACCATACACATTGATAGAAATTGAGGCATTGCAAAATATTTCGTTGTAATGCTTCTCAAATTTGGGGACGTCATGTAGGCTTACAGGAAAATTAATGTTATTATTCTCAAAAATGGGGAGTATTTCATGCGCAAAAGGCTCATAGTGAGAAACTCGGTTAGCATGCTGATTTGAGTCCGCGGGGTGAAATTTGGCTAGCACAGCGTACAAAAAGCATTTCTGATCTTCATTTTTTATATTAAGAACAGCTTTTTTCTTCTTAATGAATTCTGGGAGATTAACATTACATCCTGCTGCAATTGGATTAAAGGAATTAACATGCACCTCAAGTTTATGATTAGGAGTAGGGGATAAGGACCAGACTGAACCTATAATTGCTATCTCTTGATTCACCTTTAATTTATCGAATATTACTGGAATAATTCTTCCTTATCCGTTGATTTCAAAACTAGCATATTCCCGCTATGCACTGGAAAACACACTGTTTCTGCACCCTTCACAAAATCTTTAGTCAAAATAAAATTAAACCTCAGAACTGCATCACTCTCACTTATTCGGTTTTTCAAAAACTCGACACACTCATTTTCCACTTTAATAAAAAAACTGTGTATATCACCATGACCACTATTAACAACTTCATAGTCGGCACATGTCTTAGAAAAAGCGCTTCTCACTGGTTCACATGAATGTTTATTCTTCATATGTCGCTGAAAATTTTTCATGCTAACTTCATCCTTGCACACTGGGCATGTTACCATGTCTAATTTACGTTTCTTCGCTGGCACTGTTTCTTCTTCAGTTCTAAGATGCGGATCCTTACGTTTGATATGAGTATTATAGTTATTTTTTAACAATACGCCACTGCATTCTTAACATTGAATTTTCTCCATTTTTTGTTTTTGAGAGAGAGGAAAATGAACTATATTTAAGAAAAACTTTTTTTCATTTTACACTAATTTTTGATAAAAATGTCTAATACTCGAAATATAGTTCATGTGCGCAATAAAAGCAATCGTCCCCCATTGATCTTCAATTAATAATACCGCAGACGTTAGATATTTGGTTCAAACAATTTCTCCCAGTTTTTTTACTAACTTTGAAGCACTAAAAACATATTGCAAGTAATAATTTAGTTTTAGTAACCAAATTCTCTTCGCGTAGCAAGCAATAAATAATCTAGTACTCGTAACTTGGTAAAGAAGAGTAATCACTGCTGTTATAAAATCAACAAAGCTAAGTTTGCTTATCATCGACAAAAGCCTTTCAATATTATGGGGCGGATATCAAGTGGACAGGACGTCATGGATATCAAGCGGGTAGGAAACGTGAACAATACATTTTCTCTTCATAAATAGCTCACATCACAAACAACTGGGAGAATATCCGTTTTTATACTTTCGAATCTTTCAGTTTTATCTCCATTTGAAAAAGAATCAACAAGGGAAATTTATTATTAGGTTTTTCATAAAATTTCCTCTTTTATTATCATTTTATCTCATGCCTCATGCATAATAGCAGGGTAAAAAATTGAAAAGAATTTTTTATTTCATGTCAGAATTTATTCAAACTATTTGATTATTTATTGGCGTGATCTAGAAGTGTTGAATAAACCAAGGTTGGGTTATGTAACTGGGAGGTTTTAACACGCCAACACGCAGACACCCACCCACACATGTATGGATAAAAAGAGACGGCAGATTGATAATCAGTATAACTCACAAAACATTTTCAAATAAGGAAAGTGCATGCTTGAAACTTCCGCTTGTGTGCACGCAACGAAGTATCGCAGAAAGACTGGGCAAATTCATACAAAATATGGATTTACAACAAGAGAGAAAACTAGCAACACAATTTGATATTTAAAACGCCAGCTTTTTTTACAGCAATCAAAAAGTTCATAGTGGCAGCAACAAATTTTCACGAAGATGTCTCATCTTCAATATACCATTACGGTATTCATCTGATGCAAAGCAGCTGCTTAATAATGATGCAGATAGTTAATAGTTACAGCAGTAGATGGTGATAATAATTAAATAGTTTCAAAATATAACCACTAGAGGGGGGAGTAGTAGCGCTAGATTACGATAATAATTAAATAGTTTCAAAATATAACCGCTAGATGGAATTAATAGTGCTAGTAATTAATAATAATATCGATAGATGGCGGTAATAATTAGATAATTTAAAAATTGCCGCTAGAGGGGAGTAGTGGCGCTAATCAATTTTTTTGCAGCCGTGAGGCGGAAGTGACGCGTTAAATGGAGATTTACTTATATCGGCTTGCCGTTGAACGTAGATTTTTGAAATACTCTTATGGGATCAATATAAACAAACAATTACGGAATTATGGGACGAATATAATAAAAAACAACAGCGGCACATTAGTACAATTATAGTGGTGTAATTATAAAACAACTGTGAAATATGACACAATTTTATTTCTAAATACGATAGAGAAAAACTACAAAATGCTTATTTATCTCTACAATACTACACTGAATTAGCATAGAATAATATAAAATGGGTTAAAAAAGTTTAACAGTTACGAAATAAAATTAGATTGTTTCATGCAAAACATATACAGGGTGTCCATGTAAGATCTAAGTTGCAAGAAATCAGAATTTTTGAACTCCCGGTTTATCCGGCTATTATAATTGAGCGTAAGCGTGCCAAAGCAAAACTTATTAATTTGTTTACAGACTCGATTGGAGGAAGATATACTGGCGGGGATCTGTATGGTGCAATTAGACAACATTATCAAACCTTTTATCAACAACAAGCCATGTTGTTTGCTGAAAATTTATTACAGAATAATTAGTTGCCAAAACTAGATAGTGAACAACAAAAATTGATAGGCAACCCAATTACATCCGAATAAATTCTGGTCGCTATTAATTAAATGAATGTCCTTGCTACTCCAGGTTCTGATGGTATAGGTCTAAAATTTTATAAAGTGTTTCCAGATATACTTATGCCATTTGTTACTAATATTTATAATCAGCTTTGACAAAACAGACTGATAGTAATGAAATTCATTGAAGCGGTAGGACTATTAATACCCAAGACGGAAATAAAACTACTGCCTCGGGTTATCCTTTGATTTCGTTGTTGAATACGGATTATAAAATTCTATGACATGTACTTACAAACAGATTCCAACCAATGATGAGTTTACTTCATGAGGATTGTCAGGAAGTGGATCAAAATACAAACCCAATTCATGTTCTCTTTGCGTCATTGAGAGAGGTAACTCAAGCTAATCAGCATAAAATTATTCCAGAATCTGTTTTTTAACTGATTTCGAAAATGTATATTCCTCATTAAATATACAATACTTAATGGGTATATTGCGTCAATTTCAATTTCCCGAAAACTTTATTCAATTATTCATTAATCTAAATAAGGTTCGTACTGTAAGACTAATTATTAATCATCGATTAATGACGACTTTTAGAATGGATCGCGGGTTGCGTCAGGATAGTCCTGTTTTTACATACGTGTACAATTTGGCGATGGTACCATTAACTCAAAATATTACCTCAAAATTGTTTGGAGTACAATTAAAGCATATAGTGTGTAGAAATGATCCGAACAAAAACACCAGAGGTGCAAAAAGTGGAGCCAAGTTCTTTAGCCCTAAAAAGGTGTGAAATGGGAGACGGATGAGCCTAGTTCCTTGGTGACAGGCGAGCAGTCAACAGCCTTAGGGTTGGTGGCGGTGGACGTAGTGGGTTTTAGGATCCCCACCACCCTTATAGCTTGAGGATCATGAACCTTGCCACCTCGCGCCAAGTTCCTTTGTTCCTGTTACATGCTGTCACCAAGGAACTTGGCTCATCCGTCTCCCATTTCACACCTTTTTAGGGCTAAAGAACTTGGCTCCACTTTTTGCACCTCTCGTGATTTTGTTCGGATTTCACAGGTTTTTGTACGTGTATAATATATATACTCGCTCGCTCGGCCTCGTTTAGGTCCTTGCGCCCCCAACTTCGAGTTTTTGGGTACCCCCTTTGTCGTAACCACTCTCCAGAACACTGTGCTTCCATGTTGCAAATTTTTTCTCATACCCACCACCCGTGGGAATGAGATATTTATTGAAACATAGGGAAGCTTTGCCATATTTATTGTAACCTACTTGTGATGATACAGCAAATTTGCTTCCTGCTGGCGGCCCTAAAATCCACCACCACCAACCCTAAGGCTCGAACATCATCTGGTGTTTTGCTCGGATTTCACAGCTTTTTATTCGTGTATATATATACTGTGTTCGCCTTGCTGGGAGTGCTGCCCCAGAATTCCGTATGCGCCCCAACTTCAAATTTTTAGGGCTACGCCCCCTTTATTGTAATCAGACTTTCTGGGGACAGCGCCCCATGCTGTGCAGACCTTTTCCCATATCGCCTCGAGGGCTGCACGATAGCGGTGATTTGATCCATTTATTGAAACATTTTCGTGATGGTACACCTTCATACCAAATTTCGTTTCTCTAGCTTCGGTGGTTTGGAAAATGGTATTTGGGTGGCTATGTTGAATTAAAGAAAGCGATTTTTAAAAACTTTTCTTACAAAACGTTCTGGAAAATGGATTATGAAGTCAGCCATTTTGGATTCAAAATGATGTCTCTCCAGATATTTTGTAATCTACTAGTGATGATATACCGTCATACTTCGAAATTTCATATTTCAATTTTTAACATATTTTTTCTTACAGAACCTCAAAACGCTGATTTCGCAATAAACTCTTGTTCCTGTATAGCATGCTGACGTTTTGTGACACGCGGAACTCGGCTGCATGCACTGCCGTACGTATTGATACTCCCCTCGATTCGCTCGCGTCGCTGTGCCAAGAAACCCACGGCAGGCCGCGCATCGAACTTGAGGAGTTTGGAGGAACTGCGTCTTTTTATCGCAACCAGAATCTGCAGTGCACTGCGCCACATGATGCAGATATTCCCTCATACTCCAGAGCGCTGCGTCCGAATAGGTAAAACTTCCACATTCTGCCAGCCCCTGGCAGTGCTGACGTTTGTGACGAGTAAAACTTGGTGGGACACGCAGGAGTATTGGAAGTTGGCGCGAGGAACTAGGCTCATCCATATTCCATTTCACCACTTTTTAAGGTTGAAGGAGTTGACTGGACAGTTTGCACCCCTGGTGCTTTTGCTCGTATTTCGCAGCTTTTTACACTTGTGTAATGTATATAATCGCTTCGGCTCATTGGGGCGCACGCCTTTATCGCAATCAGGCTCCAGCTGGGAACTGTACCCTAGTAGGGGAGAAGAGCAGAATTTATTCTAACCTACTCGTAATGGTATACCTTCATACCAAATTTCGTTTCTCTAGCTTCAGTCGTTATAAAGTGGTCCTTAGGCGGCCATTTTGGATATAAAATGGACACATTTTTAACGTTTTCTTATATTTTCGTGACATACTCGTGATGATACACTGTCATACCAAATTTCATTTCTCTATCTCGAACGATGTGAAAAATGGTATTTCAGCTGCCATTTTGAATCAAAGATGGTGATTTTTTTAAAACGTTGTTATGTTTTCCTAAACTACTCTTGATAATACATCATTATGCCAAATTTCGTATCTCTGGCTCAAGCAGTTAGAAAATGGATTCATGACGCCCGCCATTTTGGATCCAAGATGGCGTCTTTAGAGATATTTTGTAATATTTTCATAATCTACTAATCATGTTGTACTGTCAAACTAAATTTCATTATTCTAGCGCCAGCCGTTTAGGCTGTGTATTCTTTAAAATTTTAGGTTGGCGGCCATTTTGAATCCAAAATGGCGACTTTTTCAAATTTTTAAAAAGTTCTCTTAATTTGCTATGAATGATGTAGTTTCATACCAAATTTCACTGTTCTATCTTTAGTCGTTTAGGCTGTGTATTCCTTCAAATTTTAGGTTTGGCGGCCAATTTGAATCCAAGATGGCGACCTTTTCAAAATGTCGGAATTTCTCCTTTATCTACTTATCATCCTCTACCTTCATACCAATTTTCATATTTCTAGCTTACTCCAAACACCCTAAACAATATGACGAGTGAGTGAGTGAGTGAGTCAGTTAGCCTAAAATGTGCAATTTCAGGGGTCCACAACTAGAACATAGTTTGAGATACGAATATGAAATTTTGTACATCTGCACATATTTACCATATCTCCTTAACGGCAAAAGCTCATATTCCTATCTTTAACATCTTTTTTCTTACGGGGCCCCCAATTCGTCGATTTTGCCATAAACTCTTGTTCCTGTATAACATGCTTCTGGCAGTGCTGACGTCTTCTGACGTGAAGAACTTGGCTCATGCACTGCCGTGCATGTTGACTATATTTTGACGACGCGTTATGGATCGCGAGATCTTCTGAAGAAGTGACAGTAATAATGGACGCCTTACGTCGTTTTAGTTTGGTGTCTAATATAATTCCTAATTCCACCAAAACTAAAATATTGACTTTTCTGCGCAGTGAGCATGAGGAGTGGAAACAACATGGTGAAATTATTAAACAATTAAAATTTTTAGGCATATGGTGGACCTCTATGATATGTCAGACAATTAACATAAACTCAGATAAATTACTTCGACAAATCATATGGAGTTTACAAGTTTATTAACATTGTTTTCAAACATTATTGACACGGGTACAATTTATTAATATTTATATTCTTAGGAAAGCCACTCATATTATTCAATTATTCCCGTTACCCATTAAAACATATGCAGCGATTTCAACACAGATGCGACGTTTTCTCTGGTTTTCTTACAAATTACGTGTTCATAGAAATACGTGTTATTAACCAATTGGATTAGGCGGGTTGGGTTTAAGAAAATTACAGCAACAAGGTCGAGCACTATTAATTCATAAAACAATACATCATTTTGTAGAGTATCCGTATACTTTCTCTACTCAAATGTTAGAAGAAATTTTTAGGCGTATAGGCGAACAACTACCATTAAATGTCTTGGTATGGGGTTGTATATTACCATATTTAACTGCCACTTGAATTGAGATAGCATACAATTTTCGGGCATAATTACCATTAGAAACATGGACGATCACTAGATATGTCCCAACAATTCAACGACATTATAATCATACATGTTGGGAAGAAATTTGGCCATATTTGGAGCTATTAAAACATAGTCCTATTGTTTTTAACAGTAATTCATCAAATTTATCCGGTAAATAATTTAGGTATTATAGATTCCCCGTTATGTAAAAAGTGTAATAAACCTGATACAATACTACATAGAGTTAGTAACTGTATGTATACTAATCTAATTTGGAAACAATATAAAAAATATTGTAGAGAATTACACGAGCAACCTCTATGCATTATACACATGAGGAGTTAGTGTATTTTCCTACCTTTCGAGTGTTTGCTAAGGCAAAAAAGGAATAATAATTTGGCTCATTGCTACTACGATAGATTTTATTCTTGGTTCTCCAAAGACTTATAATATAGAATACTTTGTGGAATATTTAAAATATCAATTTAATGGTTTGCATACCAAAAGAAAAAAATATATTCAGGTAATTGTAATTATACGTTTTATGTCTAGATGAGTTTCATACACATTGTGGTTATAGTTGATTACTTGCACAACAAATTGTAACGTTTTTCTAAAATAAAAGAATAAGTATAGTAGCTCATTGTTAAAACTTTGCTTTCTAAACCAATGTCAAATGACATGGGTTCGAAAACCCTTATCAGGTTAAGCATTTTTTCCTCCTAGTTAAAAGGACAGTAGTAACTTCTTTTCATCAGACGACAAAGTAGGGGCTATAGAATTTGCAACCGAGCGAGAGAGAGAGAGAGAGATAGACAGAGATCAAAGCCTCACCACTTAAATATTATTTCAGAGTATTGAACTGAAAATCTATGGAAAGAGGTTCTTCCTTTACAGTTTAGTCTCTTAAGTGACTTATCGTTTGTGGGGATCGTGAACTTTGCGAATATCGAATTTGCTGTCTGGAACGATGATCCCAATTTGGATATATTTACTTTGTAACTCTATTTTCTTTTGACATCTTCTGGCTATTTCAAGAACGTAAATCCCATGCTGTAATGAGAATATAGAGACATAACTTGCGTATGATAAGTAGCTGCAGACAAATACACTACACACACTTATTTAGTGTAATTACACCATTTAATTTATATGTATTTAACGTTCACATATAATATACCGACGTCATGCCAACACCCACCACCTCTGTGATATAAAATTTTAAACATAATAATTACTTATGTTCTGAAGTGCTTGTATGAATATATATAAAACTGATTATTATTATTTTATCAAATTATTCATGCTTTGAGGAATATATCATTACATTAAAATAAACTTTCCAGATGGGGATTCGAACCCATTACCTTACGATTAGAAGCCACTTTTTGAAAAATTAATTTATTACAGAAAAAAATAATACAGAAAGAAATGTAAATTCAAAAAAAAATTGTGTAAAGTAAATACAAATATTTACAGAAGAGACATACATAGATCATGAACTTTCGTTGATCGAAACAACCAAGGCTAATTAATCCTGTGTATGATTTGCAATACATTATTCCTCTCCTGTGTGCAAATTGTATTTTTGTGTGTACGTTATTTAACGATTATATCAAATACATGATTCTCCTATGTGCGTCTAGTATAGTCTGTGTCTACGAATTATAAATAATTATACGTGGGGTCCTCTCCTGTATGTTCAATACGCTGTCCGTATGTAGTAAGCATATTTTTGTTCGTATTTGAGGAGGTATATTGACCTCCGCTAAACGAACTTGAATCTAAAAAAAATTTTTGAAGGGACATTTATGTATGTTCGATCTGGAGTGTTTGAGCTGTGAGCCATGTGAGGAATTTGCGACGTGTGGGGGGAAATATTTGAATTCTGGATATTGAATGAATGTCACATTTTTTTGTAGGAATCTCGTGTAATACGTTTGATGATTTGAATATATTTTTCCAAAGGATATCGCCATTTAAACAATTGGTTAATCTATGACAATAGGTGTCTTCTCGTTGACAATATGTACATGTCGACTCCTTGATATTACCTTTACATATAAGTTAGCTTTAAGTTGTAGTATTTGGTAAATAATTTGATAGTATAAGTTAAGTAAATTGAGTTGATTTAATAAATTACGTAAATTTG
>JAGDQP010042639.1:0-11216 GCA_022664845.1 Lepisma saccharinum
TTGGCGGCCATTTTGAATTCAAGTTGGCGACTTTTTCAAATTTTTAAAAAGTTTTCTTAATTTGCTATCAATTATGTAGTTTCATACCAAATTTCACTGTTCTATCTTTAGTCGTTTAGGCTGTGTATTCTTTGAAATTTTAGGTTTGGCGGCCATTTTGAATCCAAGATGGCGACCTTTTCAAAATGTCGGAATTTTTCCTTTATCTACTTATCATCCTCTACCTTCATACCAAATTTCATGTTTCTAGCTTACTCCAAACACCCTAAACAATATGATGAGTGAGTCAGTCAGTCAGTCAGTGAGTGAGTGAGTGAGTGAGTCAGTTAGCCTAAAATGTGCAATTTCAGGGGTCCACAACTAGAACATAGTTTGAGATACGAATATGAAATTTTGTACATCTGCACATATTTACCATATCTCCTTAACGGCAAAAGCTCATATTCCTATCTTTAACATCTTTTTTCTTACGGGGCCTCCAAATCGTCGATTTTGCCATAAACTCTTGTTCCTGTATAACATGCTTCTGGCAGTGCTAACGTTTTCTGACGTGAAGAACTTGGCTCATGCACTGCCGTGCATGTTGATAAAGGTGTCGTTTGCATAACAGGTTTCTGGAGCCTTATCAAGATCTCCTATCTCGTATCCCTCTCATGACCTCTGACTCGTAATACTAATAAAGGTGTCGTTTGCGTAATAGCTTGTTCAGTGTTCTGAAACCTTCTTGCTGTTCATCTCTCAACCCTGCTGGTCTTAGGGTCAGTTCTACAATCGACGGCTAAGCTTCTGACCAGGGCTCACTTGAGGCCAAGTATCATTTTCCGTACTCTCATTGGCCACAATATGACTTGACCTCAACTTAGCTCTGGCCAGAAGCTTAGTTGTCTATTGTAGAACAGACCCTTACTGGTTTAGCTTAGAGGGACCAGCTGCTCCACTGCTGAATTGGTGGAGTCTTCACCATAAATTCGACTTCGTTTTTTCGCTTCTCTCTTCACTATTTTCTTGTTGTTCAATCTCCACGTCCTGTATATTTCCAAGATGTCGTTCAGCTCCGGCAGGTCCATTAATATTTCTGGTTTAAGTTTATCCGTATTGCGCTGAAAAACGAAGATTTTACAAAATCACTTTGTAGGCAAGATTTGGTTTTGTACTTAGAGGTACAAGTTGGGTGCCCGGATTTATTTGATCAAGGGACTATATCGATCAGGAAGGCAAAAATAGACCAATACAATTAAGATTTGCGAGATTATTTTTGTCTTCACTCTATCGACAGAAGTACCATCGAGTGAAAAATCTTGCAACCTATGACGTATTGAGCTTTCTTTTCTGGTCCATATAGTTCCTTCTGATTTAAATAGACCCAGCCTGCCCTATATAAAACAACCGTTTGCAGTAATACGAATGGTATGAAAAATTCTATATTTTATATAATTCTTTCAGGATAATTACAACCTTCAGAACCAACCAAACGGAACATAAATAATTATCGTAAACATGTAATATTGTTGGGTTCCTAACTACCAGTAATACTTTGTAATGAACTTTATAATACAAAAGACCAGCGGTAATCCGACTTAAGTTCTAATCCTCGCATTATCCGACCATGAGGCAGGTTGAGGAATGTTGGAGGATGTCTATACTTGGCCTTGAAACACGACGTACATTGTTGAGTCAGTGGCCTGAACACAATAGTGCGTTCTGATGCTTGCTTTACGAGTGTTCATTGTTGAGGCAGTGACTTTTGACAAGATGAACAGGTTTTTTTTTTTCACCTTTTCGTAGTTTTTCATTCGTAACTTTCCATAATTATGAAATTAATTTCTTGAACTTTTACCGTATCGTACTAAATATTTTTACCACTCTGATATTCCTGTGTTCCGACAATGCCCTCAGTCCCGTAGATAAAGTGTTAACGGGGTTCTACTGTATACAACTTCCTCACTACATAAAGAGATGTTAAAGTAGATTTTTCATACACCACCCCCTGATAATCTCAATACCCCCCTCCCTAAGTGAAAAATGCTGAGGAAAAGTCTGATTTACATACTCTATGGCTGGGTCATGTAGACTACAAATTTGGAAATTGAAATTGAATGGAAGTGAAAACAAGTCACTCAGAACCGGAGTTACTGAGGTTCGCAGAACATTAACCTGCATGGAACCCTTCAACAGAGCGTTTAGTTCTGTGTTAGTCACTAGGATTTATCATTACTCTTACTAAAATGAGGTATGAAACTTGGAAAGAGGTACACATACTAGGACCTACAGTATGTTCCAGGAAATATCTCTATACTTGACTCCTGGACTGAAAAGAGAATTCAGGAAAAACCTCTGGATGGCCTGTGTGAGCAAACTTCTAACTTCCGTGACTACCCTTCCAGTATCAGTATAGGAACCAAACTTCGCATTACAGAGATACCTTTTGTCAGTTGATAGGACGTTTGCATTGCATTCGGAAAGCTGACCAGTTATTCTGAATAAGATTTTCAAATGGCTTTTTTCTGTCACACCAGGTTAATGTGGATGATACCATCAAACCAGGTTCTGGGCGACTTCCTTAGAAGAGCATAATTACGTTTTGATAAAAAGGCAGAGTTACTTAGGAAGTAACGGAACATTTTTCTTTTCTGCTGAAAGGAAAACACAGCGTCAGACAGTGTGAACATCTCTGCATTACTTTATTTGGTCTTTCTTGCTGCAGGTGAACCCTACACAAATCTCCCTACTTGAAAGTCTAACCTCAGGTGAAAATTGTCACGCCTTTCTCAACTTACAAAAGCCTTCATTGAGAAGTGAACGTTGAGACTTTCTGGGCATATTCTAAATGAGTATAATGTTATATAACATATAAGAAATAACTAGAAAGTATGAGAGATAACCGAGATATTTAACTTTTATTCTGAAAAATAAGGATTTTAGTTTTCTCCATATCTCCGACACATTTTGGAGTTAGAAATTTGATATAAACCGTATCTCATTAGCTATGGTACATAGTAAAAAATCCTAGACGATAGGGTAGCAGAGAATTTGACAGTCTAATGTGGATGATACCATCTACAATTTAACATCTGAGTTACAACTAAGTTTCTTCCCTTTCTTTTTTGACTATATAACAATTTGCTTTGATGTAATATCGGCAATATGTGCTGGATTTTGTAATGAATAGAAACCCGAGGATAGCAACTTTTAAAAATAAAATCTAACATTAAAGACGTTTGAAACGCCAGAAGATTTGTTTCTTTTTCATTATTTTTTAGGAAACAATCAGCTCAGAATATGTTGTTTCCAATGAGTGAAAAGATGCAATGCGCAGTTCTCAAGTTGGCAGTAATATTCCTTGTTAGTGTAAACTGTTTCAATATTGAAAATAATAACATATTCAAGATCCATAATGCTTTAATTTGCATTTTGACTTAGTAGATGAAGTAAATGTGATTAAATTTTCAATATTTTGTTCGTGAACAACGTGAACAAGATGTAACAAGAGTTTGAAGCGGAATGCGTAATACATAACGAAGCAGAAACAACCAAGATGATTATGACTGGATCCGTGTAGTGTTCCTCTTCTCAATATTATTAGATACATAACAAGACACTAATCTAGGGCTGTTACTAGTAAAAGTTAACGAAAGACATTAACATGCAAAAGATAATGAGTATGTTTCAGAAACTTAACAGCTTCTTGGAGTGGAATGTGATAGTTTGGCAGCTTATGTCTTGTTTCAGACAACAGCACCATCTGCTGGGTGTATTCCCTTAACATGCTGAAGTACGAAAACGGCCGTATAGTTCAATATTAAAAATTGGTGTACAACGTTAGACCTCCTCCGCCTTTAAGAAAAGAGCGTATCATCAAATGCACCTGACGGAAATATTACGAGTCGACAAGTCGTGCATAATAGCTTCACAAAACTGGAAAGGCCCTTCTCTCATTGACCCAGTTAAGAATTCCCAAATCTAAAGGAAGAGCATGGGGGAGGAGAAAAAAAGAAGTTTTATATTTTCTTTGGTGGTCGTAAGATGTCTCTGCTTATTTTGCAGAAGTTAAGCGCAAGATTCGCTATAGTGGGATTATTCCCTTAGGTACTCTAATTTCCATTTTACAGCGTCGAAGTTTCTCCTTATTCTACAATACAGTTTTCGCTTTTTCCCCTCTTTCCATGTTGTAGCAGTGTCAAAATTGTTATTATCTCCCTAAAGTTTCAAAGTGCTCACAGGTGAATAGGTTTTCTTTTAAAAGTTTTACAAAGTTTTCTCCCCTTGTATTTGTTACGAGAATAAGGATTCTAGATGGTGTTCTCTTCATTTCACTTTCAGTAACGTAATATATTCATGTTGAGCATTTCTTTTTCTTTCTTAGGAATGGCTTTTATGTACCAGTAAATTCTGTATTCAACCAATAAGATTTTTCTGATAATAAAGAAAGTTTGAAATGAAATTTCATTTCTTTTATCAAAACGTCTTCTTCGAAACTGTAGCATAGATGTATTATATTCTCATAAATAGAGAGGGGTCTATGTTCAAAATAATTGTTTCAATTATCAGATAGTTTAGATTTAAAGGAACAAACTAGTTATTCCAATAAATTTTACTTTAAAAATCGTTTTCCTACGCGTGTTAATCTGGTGCAATCTTTGAAATGCTTACTCAGTTTTGTGCCTTCGGATGATTAAGAATAATAGCATAGATAATTATTTACTAAAACCAGAAAAATATTTATATACATACTGATAATATGTGTTTTCCAAGTTATGGTCATAAGTCGTGACTGATCAACGTTCCGTGATCATTCACCCTGTACTGTCCCATTGATCTTTATAAATATATTTTAGTTCTTTTCAGGATAGAAAATGATATTTCACCATATGCCAGAGTCACCGGTAAGGTCACGACTATAACTAGAGTAGTTAAAACTTCAGGTTTCTTAAGAGGTACTGGTATTGAACTAGGTGTAAAGAAATGTTATTTAGACAACTATTTCCAGTGGTAGAGAAAACTGCTTCACTGAGCGGTCATAACACATCAAGGGACTGTTCATGCTGACCGAGAATTCCCTTGGCTATTGTTCGTCACATCACGCAACTGCTGGGATAATACTTTTAATATGTCAAGGCCGATATCTTCCCAAATTCTTTCTGTTTTCCCTATTGTTGTATCTCGTTAAAAAAAATAGCCGTTATGTGAGTTGCATCTAGAATTCGTCAAATGAATAAAGAAATCAATGTTCTTCTTTTAAAGTTCTTCTTAAGTGTTCTATTTTAGCCAAAATGTCTTCAGTTGGAGATTAAAAAAAAAAAAAGTAGAATAGAAAAAGGATGAGGGGGTTTAATTCTTTTCAAGGCTCAGAAATAGTCCTTTATTTCGTTGCTAACCACATAAAGTGCATTCACGACATTCACTCTGGAAATAAGTTTATGTGTGGAAAACCAATTGACCCTCTGCCAGTTCTTTGAAGTCTTTTCACCTTTAGACTACTCCTTGTGTGCAAATGCGGATGTAATTTTTCCCCTGTTGCAGCAACAACTATGCTTTTTTCTCTTTTTTGGTTATTTTCTTCCATAATCTGCTTTATCGTCTCCTGGCTTTCAAAAATAGTTCGCAAGACATGCTCGAGGTCTGTCCCTCTTTGCTTCGAGAAATTGTCAATCCATATTTAGTTTTCTAAATATCTGTGACAGCATAACAGTTAGAAAGATGAAATCCAACAAGTCTAGTTCATCGTCGTTAACCTGGGAAATCTTCTCAGGGCTTACATAACACTTGGGTAGTTGTGGTTGACCGATGACACGATACCCACCTTGTTGAACTTATATTTTTAAAGTGACGTGTTGATTTACCTATCTAGAATGGCAGAGTATCCTACCTCTTGATACTATAATTACAGAACAATTAAAATCTTGGAGAGTGGTAAAGTAATTAGGAAACCTTGGTGACCAATTTTAAGTTACTGGTGTGTACTTAGCGTAGACATATCGGACTATTTTCTCAGTGTTTTTATAAAATTTTCCGTAAGTATAACTCATGACAGCGGCTCCTTAATATCCTGGCTTGCTTGTAAGTGCAAACCCCAAATTGGCTAATGGTTTAATACCAAAGTTGCGTCTCCACATATAGTTGGATCTCTTCCACGTAAACATCCCAAAAGTAATTATTCTCATACGTCCAGTAATCTCATTTCCCAAATGTTCTTTAACTTTGAGAATAGCATAACGATTAACAAAGCTATTTAGTCATTTTTCATATTTTAAGCTGTATCAATAAGAGGTGGAAAAATGTATTCATGATTTTGTGCACGAGTTGACCCTTCAGTTGTGACGAAACGTAATGAATTAGTTGTTTTTTTTTAATATTGTGACTAAGGTGAAACTTTAGAAATTTGACAGTAGGGGAAGGTTGCCTATATTGTACCACCTCCTAGGTCGTACCACCACATATTTCATAGTATTGGCAGCGCTGCAATCTGTGTTGTAGCATTCTAAGAAACTACTTCAGTGTAGAGGAAAGGCGAACGGAAGAGGGCACACTCTCGCTGCGAGTTTAGTTTTATGGCTGTTTATTGATTTGTCCCCTGTCTGATGTAATTTTATGGTTGTTTTTACAAGAACTTTCAGACAGAATGGTAAGTTAATAGTGTTGTCCATAGATGTATTTATTTTACGTGTTATTTTGTAGGTAATACGTAATTGTCATATGACGAATATTGTAGTAAGTGAGTTTTTGTGTAAAATGAGACAGTTGCCCAATTTGTACCACATACAAAACCCTTAATTTGTACCGGTGCAATATAAGAAACCGCTCTTAATTTCAGCGTCTCACACCTTACAGAGGCAGAGCGAGAAGATGACCGCGAAGCCAAGTACGGAGCCAATATGATGACTATCAGTGTGCTAGTAGACAAAGACGAGACAGTGGTTTTGGTCTATATGTGAAGTTTGTAGCGTTGAAAATATGACATAATGAACAAAATGTTCCGTTTGGTTTGATGATTCTTGTGTTCAAATTTTTGAAAAATCCTACGAAGTTTTCCTTTTGCCAAGATTATGAAACGGAAGAAGACCCATGAATTTACTACTTCTTTGACGTTTTAAACTAAAAACAATTAGGTACTGGTGCTTTTTTCCTAACAAGTAAAGACTAAACGAAGAACTTGTTCTGAAGTAAATACTCCAGAACTCGTCAATTTTTTTAAATTATTCAATTATTAATTATGCAAATTATGATTTTATGTTATATTTTGAAAATTTTGTATATAAATTTCTCCTGTATGTATAGAGTAAGAAAAAAACCTGGCCAGGTATTTAGGATTAAGGATATTGCATTATATGTAACATATTTCAAATATCTATGTGTGTATTTTATGTAATTGAGTGTATGTAATTTCTGTTTCTGTATATTTCAGCTTTAGAGGAAATCTTGCTGGGAGTTCTTTTCCAGCACATATATTCTTTTTTTTTCTTCTTGCTTAGAGAAAGTCCAAGTGAATAAGGCAGTCGCTGCTATGGGTATTGTTGCAGCCCTCCCTTTCCGTGCTCAGCTCGTTTTTTGCTGTCGGAAAGACTTTTAGTTCCTCTCCTCTTTACCCATTACGTCCATCATGAAATTGACCAAGCAGGGATTTTGTTGGAGAGCCACGAATGGGAGAAATCGACTCCCAAACGCTAAGAGAGTTCCCACGCTGGTCAGTCAAACGTCAGTCGTCAACCAGTCAGCCACACAAGTCGGTCAGTCGATCAGTCAGTAACTAAGTCTCGAACTTGGTATCAGAGCAGAATACTTCCATCTCGCGGCTCTGAGAGGGAAGACAGCCTTGGTCGCCTCCAGATGAGTCAGGAGCGAGAGATATCTTCAGTACAACTAGCAGTCCGGGTAGATATCCAAAAGTACTGAGAAAGTTAAGTTTTTGGAAGGGCTCACAAATTCAAATTTATTCCCCAAAAATAAACTCGACGACCCCCAATTTCAACAACTATTGATTTCGCGGTTTAACTTTATTTTTTTCTTTCCAAACTTCGGGTGATTCAATTTCAAACTACGGAATAGTTTCGTAAATTGTATTTCTCATGAATTCACAAAAACTGAAACGAGGGATAAAAATTGTATCTGGTCATAATTTCAGGGAAGGGAGTACTGGGGACCTTCTGGGTCTTTTTCGGTACTATTGATTAAACACAACCCACCCAATGACCTTTGATTTTGCTGATACTGGGCTGCTCGTCCCGTATCAAGGGTGTAATTTTAAATGATTTCACTCCCTAAGCCCAGATCCATTCCCAGAGGAAACAACTGAAAAAGAGGAGAGGTTTATTGTTTATTTAAACGTAATCATGCGATTCTTAAATGACAAACTCTTGAGTAATACCTTTGTCTGGTTATAACTTCAGGGAAGGGAGTGCTGCTGGGGACCTTCTGGGTCCTTCGGTGCTATTGAAAAATCCCACTCCACCCCACTCCTTTGATTTTTTCTGATATTGGATTGCTCGTCCTATATCGAGGGTGTAAGAAGTAAATTAAGTCACTCCCTGAAGCCAAGACCACTTTTCCTAAGAAAGAGGATAATTCGACAGATTATTAGAGCAGATATCTTATTATTTTACTTTGCGCTGAAGAGAATTATCAAATGTCTAAAAGAAGTTGATTAACAAGAAGAGTTTTTTTTTTTTTGTCAAAGAGATTAGCTAGAATTGAGCCTGATTTTTGTGACTATCAAGTTTTTGCCATGAATCTGATGGTACCTTTTCAGTTCTGCTCGTGCTATCAGTAGGCTTTTGGTGGTAGATGGGCCAAAGCAACGTCTTCTTTTTTTAAGTAAGAGTAGACTGAACAGGTACCAGATCCAAAGCAGCGGAATTATTTTTTAAGTCCAGGTTAGGCGACTGAGACCTGCCCGGTCTTGGTTTCGTATCTCTTAAAGATTATAAGGATTTCTGACCTCTTTTTGATATTGCCTGTGACCTTCTGGGTCCCAGGATAGCCCGACTCAACAATTGGACTGCTCATGCTAGCATCGAAAACTCGCGATTTAGCAATATTTATTGGGGGAGTTTATCACGAAAACTTACACAGCAAGTTCTCCAGTAGAGTCAAGATTCTTCTCCATTAGAGCTCAAATGTCAATTAGAGAGAGAGACAAAGAACGATACGAATAGCACGAAAATAAATGTATTCTTTCACTTGCAAAAGGAATTTGATTTCAGTAAAACGAAGCCTGCCTAAGACCCCTAAGTTTATTCTATTTCAGTTAATATTTTTTTTTTCTATTGAATTATTTTGCAGCTTAAATTTTCTCTTTGGAAATCCCGATTGCGACAGATGCGCTCACTCGACCCTTTATAAGTAGATTCTTATCTGGACGTTATGTTGTGGTGTGGGGAGATGCATACTTCTCAGGGGTAAAAAGTTGTATATCTTTTGCTTGATTGACTGGTGCCCGAAATTAATCTGTTACAAGACAAATCGAACATTAGAGGAATTCGAAGTATCAATTATTAGTTCATGCTGTACTTGTGTCAATCCGCGGACACCTTCGAAGCGTAGTGATTGTCGAGGGACGTCACACCTCAAGAATTTAACTCAAACCCTGGCAGGATTATTCCTCGAGTCGGAGAGTGAGCCAGTGGAAAGCCCCACACGCCGACACGTTCCCTCAAACTAGGGAATAGGTTAGACCACACAACAAACTTCTTTTCGCTACCATACACTTTATTATTGTTAAAACAAATAATAAACATCTTTTTTGTTGCCTATGAGTGAAATATCTGCACTCTTCCTAGTAAAAAGAAAGAATTTTATTATTATAGTGTTATTTAGTGGTATCCAGTTGTGTAAATATGAAACCGGAATTTGTGCATAGACGGCGTTAGCTGTCACATGAGGTTACCGTAAAACTGCGTCCTTGGCGCCACTTGCTTGTTTCGACTGCTGATAACGATATGCAACTCACAACCAGACCAGTTTCATGTCATAGTGTAGTGTTTAATAGCGTTGAACATGGCGCCATTTCTTCCTACAAACTACGATGTGCGGACAGCATTGATTTTTTGTTAACATTTGAAGAAAGCTGCTGCAGAATCGCATCGCATGCTTGTCGAAGCTTACGGTGATCATGATCTTGGTAAGTCACAGTGATATGCGTGGTTTACAAAATTTAAAAGTGGCTATTTTGACGTGAGAAACGTAGAACGTGGAAGACCACCGAAAAAGTTTGCAGACAGCGAATTGCAAGCTTTGTTGGATGAGGATGACGCTCAAACGCAACAACTCCTCGCGGATCAATTAAATGTGACATGAGAAGCAGTTTCCATACGTTTAAAAGCCATGGGCAAGATTCAGAAGGTGGGAAAATGGGTTACACATGCATTGACTGAACGACAGCAGGAAAACCGAAAAACCATTTGCGAAATTCTGCTGGCCAGGTGCAAAAGGAAATAATTTCTCCATCGAATTGTGACTGGTGACGAAAAGTGGATCTATTTCGAGAATCCTAAGAGTAAAAGATCGTGGGTAACTCCAGGAGAACCGGCGACATCGACTGCAAGACCAAATCGCTATGGACGGAAGACAATACTTTGTGTTTGGTGGGATCAGAAGGGAGTGATCTATTATGAACTGCTGAAACCTGGCGAAACCGCTAATACCCAACGTTACCGACAACAAATGATCGATTTGCATCAAACTTTGCGTTAAAAACGACCAGAATATGACCAAAGACAACATAAAGTGATTGTGCTTCATGATAATGCACCGTCCCACACAGCAAAACCGGTCAAGGAAACGATTGCGACGTTTGGCTGGGAAATCCTACCGCATGCGGCTTACTCACCAGACTTGGCGCCTTCCGATTTTCATTTATTTGCATCCATGGGACACCCACTTGCTGACCAGCGTTTCACTTCTTACGAAAATGGCTTGATGACTGGTTTGCAGCACAAGAGGCACAGTTTTTTTTTTTTGGCCTGGCATCCACACATTGCCGGAACGATGGCAGAAATGTATCGCTAGCGATGACCAATACTTCGAATAAAATAGTTCTTAGCATTGTCATCCAATCACTGTGTCTTTTGTGTACATAAATTCCGGTTTCATATTTACGCACCTGGTAAAATCTAACTTAAAAGTATTTGTATATTGAGGAGTTCTTATGTGATATCCTGAGTTATAATTTAACACACACACACACACACACACACACACACACACACACACACACACACACA
>JAGDQP010042640.1:0-16482 GCA_022664845.1 Lepisma saccharinum
ACAGCTAGCAACCCTACATCGGGTAAGTTTTGTGCTTCCCTTCTACTGTGCGCTACTTTTAATGTATTGGTAACTTATATTTTCTGATACCTTGGATCGGCAGCGGGGAGGCATGCAGCTTCGAATCCTGCTGTTGGCCACACTGACCGAGGTTCTCTGAAGATTTTCTCATTTTCACCAGTCTAATCTTGATATAATAGCTAGACAAAAGGTAATAATAAATAAAATATTACACTAGGAACAGGGAGTGGAAATAGTTAACTTGAGTGGAGATGGCGTCCTCTAGTGCCACAAAAGTATTTGAACAATAAAATACAATATAACCGGTTCTATATTTCCACCCGAATTATTTTAGTTTTATTTATTGATGGAAAACAGACATCTTAGGTTTGAAATAAGGGGTTCGGAATTCCACGTCTCACCTATGTGTATTAGGCATGTCTCCCTTTATAAAACTATGGATGTTTTCTTTTGCCTCTTAGAAAAGAGATTCCAAATAATTATCTGCCATCGTACATAATAGAGAACAAGTGCGAGCTCAGCATCCAAGCAACATATGATATTAGGAACTATAACTAAATGTACCACAGCGCAAGGCTATCGTACAAACCCCATATCTTCATTTGATATATCAACAACCATCCCGAAAATTGCAACATCCATTTCCAAATATTACGATTAAATTGCTGCGTTATCTACGAGGGTGATTCAGAAAGTAGTGCCTCCAAGGCGATACCTTTATTTATGTTTGGCAGATAGCACCGATATCGGTATCAGTGGAAAGCTTGCAATGTCAGCTACAAATAGCGGCATCATTTTTCCACATAGTCCCCATTACTTGGAACACACTTGCGCCAACGCGAAACAAGGTTTTTCATGCCGTCCGCGAAGAATTATGGTGGCTGCTAGCGACACCATTGCCGAACTACTGCTTCCACCTCCGCGTCACAACTGTAGCGTTGGCCCTTAAGGTGATCCTTAAGTTTAGGGAAGACCCAAAAGTCGCAGGTCCCAAGATCCGGACTATAGGCATGATGAGGCAGAATGTCCGTGAACCTCAGGCGCTACAGTGCTTCCTGAGTTTTGTGGTTTATGTGCGGACGAGCATTGTCATGGTGCAGAATTGCCTGTTTATCTTTACGAGTGCGTCGCAATCTGGTCCGCAGTCGCTTTAGGGTGTCAACGTAGCGAACTGAGTTTATTGTCTGACCGTTTCGCAGAAATTGAGTATGCACGACCCCATCCCAATCCCAAAAGAGGGTCAACAACACTTTGACAGCAAATGGGACAACTTTAAATTTTTTGGCGGAAGAGAGGACGTGTGGGGGTACTCCATCGACTGACGCTTCATTTCCGGGTCGTACTGATGTGTCCACGACTCGTCGCCAGTAACAATTCTACGAAGAAAGTCGTCACTTTCCTGTTCATATCGCAGGAGCAGCTGCTGACAGATTCTCTTCCTCGACTCTTTCATGTCAGGCGTCAATTGCTGTGGAACCCAACGAGCGCACATCTTGTAACGCAGAAGGTCCTTAATGACGTGGTTCACTGAACCAATAGAAATGGCGAGCGTTGTTGCGATCTCGTGTTGCTTGATCCTGCGAAGCGCGCTAATTGAAGAATTTATAAAGTGAGAGCTTGGCCTATGCTTTTCTTTTTAGTCATGCTTAAAATTATTGTTTACTTTTTTAGTACAAATTGTTTAAGGAAAGCACGTCTTTAAAAAGTTTTTTTATTAATATTTTTACCCAAAACCTAAAGTGTTCTGCAACCAGCCGAACGCCACTGCGTTGCAGGCTCGTATTTATGGGTAATGTTAAAAATCTTAAAATATGCTTTTAAAATATATAGAAATATCTGAAAGGAACAATATATTATTATATCATCACCCGACTTAATGTTGCAGGATTTGAGAACATCACGAACCAATGTGAACTAAAGAAAAGAATGTAAAAAGTTCTGATCATCTGGGTGGGAATTGCGCCGTGCTTCGGAGCTACAGTCTGCAGAAAGAGTGAGAAATCTACTTTACAGATTCAAAAATCCAATATATGAAGATCTGATGGCAAGTTATCATCAAAGTCTTCAAACCTCATCTATAAAAGTGCATATTCGAACATTAAGTGCGCAAGGGATTCCCCAAAGAAAGTAGAGGTTCCTAAAAATTTTCTGAAGTAAAGGTGAGTCGAAATGACTTCCTAGCAGGTAACAATAATTCGTTTGCGACTTTTCTTCAGAGAATATCTTGAAATCACCTATTTCCTTTGAGAAATCCCTTGTGCACCCAATGCAAAATTTTGAAATATGCAAAGTTAGATAGAACAATTTTGAAGTCTGACGATAGCATGCCACATCAATTCTATCGTTAGTTGTATTGGATATTTGAACCTCTACAGTTCATTTGCGTGTCCCTCCGAAACTCGGCTGAATTTCCATCCACATAACCAAGATTTTCTCATTATTTTATGTACTATGATTCCTCGAAATTTGTCGGTGCATTACGTTACCACCCTGTATACAGCATCAAGAAACAAATGGACGCCCCTCATGTTCAGCACGGAATGCAGTAAAATATATGTAAATGAAAAGCGTGGTGAAACATTTGCTTATGCTGAAGAAAGGCATTTCTATTAACGATTTATCATTTTAGTATTTAAATTTATGCTTTTTCTAACTCCTTCCTTTGTTTTATTCCGTATCTTTTAATAGACAGTATAGTGCATGACAATGTCCGTATTTTTAACAAGAGTTAGATAACACAGCACACTTTGGCTGAACCTATCCTGCTCAATAATACGTGTTTATATTATTATTATTATTATTCTAGTCAATCAGCATCCCCTTAGTTCTTCATACTTCCAGCATTATTCACCAGTAACTGGGTCAAGTACCTAAAAAGTACCTTAGGTACATTTATCAGTACCTGTACCTGTACCTAGGTACATTGACCAACTTGTACCTAGGTACAATTTAAGGTTAGTACCTAGGTACAGAAAACAAGTACCTAACCCAGCACTGCATATAACCCTTATATCTCGAACGAGAGGGCTATTAGGGTAGGATAATTTTGTTTCTACGATTCCCTGTAAATTACTTTACAGATTAATTTATGATTTTATGTAGCCTACTGGAGGGTTTTGCCAGTACTATATCTGCTTGAGCGAGTCTCTCTACATTGTTAAAAATGACTTTCTCAGAAATGAATAAATTTTCCTACTTAAAAATAAAATTGAGTAAATTTTACTTGAAAGTGAGCAAAAATATTTTCAAAAATTAAAATTTGAGAATGGTAATTACTTAACTTACCTAGCGTAGCTGTGGTTTGGTTAATGTACGCTCGAGGACTCTGTGTAGCAGACGCACAGAAGAGAAAAGTACACGTACGGCCGCAATACGATTGACGGTATTTATCAGTACCGGAGGGTGAAGTTAGTTAGCAGTCATTGCACTAAGACTGATCATCTCTTCTCACCATAGGTCGTACATTTGTCTTGCTAATCTCAGTATTTTTGTGTACATCTTCGGTTATCAAGGGCCTCTGGCCCTACAGCTTCAACGCTATGACAGACCAGCTTAATCATCTAGGACAACACCAAAACTTACCAGTAACAGTACCAGGACCATTACAGTACTCCACTTTAGGACGTAACCGCAGCCATCGCCGTAGCATCGAAAGTGTACTAGATCACACTCACCGTCAAGCAACCATTCAGGACATTCATCACCACCGCCGAAGAAAACTCACACTCTCAGTGATTCGGAATTAGACGAACAACAGATGGATATAGCAGACAGAAATCAGTTTCCAGATCTACCATCACGTTCAGCCTCAAAGACTCGCTCATTTTTGCTATCGAACTTTGACGCTAACCCCCTTTCCGAATTCAATGGTCCTCCGTTCCGCTCCGTTATGCTACGTCCCGTTCACTTCCGTTATGTACACTTATCCGAATTAAATAAGTGTTTAAAATTTTAACCACAGATGTCACCCAAGTCTGGAAACAGCTGAAAACCCTCCGCGCGTAATGTGAGTGAGTATTGGGCAATGCGAAGTCAAGGTAGTTTGATGCGAAGTGAATAAGGCAAAAAGCAACATGGATGAAGATAGATGTAGGCGTATAATTCTCATACTTGTAGATATTCGACATATATTAAATAAGATTGACGAAGATTGATAGCTATTCGAAGAATGATCACAATTCTGGAGGTTATTATGGAAGTTTTTGCATGATAAGTGCGTCTCATGAACTATGAATCACTAAGTAATGTTAAACCAGGATATATGAATAACTACCTAAGTCGTGAGCCTTGAGAACGTTACGCATTTGAAGTTCTAAAAACACTTCAAATAATTATAATGGTTCTTAATCTTAGTATTCTTAAATAAACTACTCATATGCAAGGGCGTCGTCACGAATTTTCCCAAAAAGGGAAAAAATCAGGAGATTATATATATATATATATATATATAGTATATATATATATATATATATATATACTCTCCCAACACGTCTGGTCAGCGTGGGAGCAGTAGACCACCACCTCCTCCCTCCGGGAGAGGCCTCATCCAGTAATTGATTGAATATGGCTGTGATTTATATATATATATATATATATATATATATATATATAGATAGATAGATAGATAGATAGATAGATAGATAGATAGATAGTGTGCGTGTGTGTGTGTGCGCGCGCGTGTCACTGTCACAGATATGGGATAAATTAGCAGATGAATCATGAAGAGGAGCAAGTTATACTCAATTATTTATTTATTACATACTATAAAGGCCACTTTAGAGGACAGCATTTATGCTACGATGAATCTTACGATTAGCAGTAGTGCCAGAGTGTGAAAGCAAGAATGCTACAATAGGACAAGATGATATAGTATAAATCCTCAACCTTTTTTTCTTTTTACGCTGGCACACTGGTTTCGCTAAGATTCGTCGTACGAGAAATTGTATCGTCTAAAGTGGCCTTTAGAGAACGTTCATTAGACTACAGTTTACTATTTTCTTAAGACAAGGTAAAATTAATTTATGGGTGTAAAATTTTATTAAACATCGTTTTCTGGTTGGTTAGAGTTTTCTCCTTTTAGTAGCGCTATCGTTTGTAGTGGCAAAGCTAGAAGTACACAGCAAGATATGGCTGTGTTAACACTTTTTGATATCTCACGGCGACCATCACTTGTTTGTGTTAAATCAATACAACAAAATGTTATTGATTTCGGCGATTCAACACAATATTAGTACTATCATAGTGTTGAATCACCGAAATCACACAACAAACGGTGTTAACAAAAAAATTGTGGTCTCCTCGGGACACCGGAAAGTGTTTAATTAACACAATCAACTTTTGCAGTGTACCACATTCGCCATTTGTGGAAAGGTGGAAATTCCCAGACAGGCATAGATACTTCCGTGAAACATTTTTCCTTCCGACTTTGGGGAGAACTTGATAATAGTTTGCTGAACGATATAAAATAATCTCAAACATAAAATAAAATTGAAGTCATCATAATTTTCTAATTAACTTAATGGGGTCTGAATTCAGAACACAGTACAAAATTGTTAACAGTATCTTCTCAGTAACGCCGGACACTAACACATCCAGTATTTTTTGAATAATCAGGATCATCAAATGCCTGGCATGTTAGAGCTCGTTGTTCATTACGATAGAAATTAACGTAGTACGATCAATGACTATTACATAATTTGAAGTCACTAAAAGCGAGATGGCATAACGTTATCAGACAAAGAAAACTTTCAATAATTCAGGCAAATTTAAAACGGTGAGTAATAGCACTTTTATTAAATTCTGTGTTGGGTGTCGGAGATTACAGAAATAACACATTTTAACAAACATTAATAGATAATTTATGTGTAAGAATTCCTATCGACGAAAAGCTTTGCTAGGTAAAATTTCTGTTCTGCATTCTCCTAGCATCACCCATTCGGCTTCAGCCAAAATTATGTAAAGACATTTAAAAATTTCAAATTCAGATTCGCTTTGAGAGCCCTTGGTAATCAGGCTCAATTTTTTAAAAATATTGGACAAATCACAATAAGAATGACATTTTAGAAATTGGGTTGGATAATTCTTAAGAATATCTATCAAATTAAGTAATCCATAATTTGGAAATATTTGCTATTGATAAGAAATTTGAAATCCTGGGCTATGGCAGCTTAAGTTAGTGACCTTCAAATATCTCGGCTAAAAAAATTAGCTTCAAAATGAAATAGTTCGTTTCGTTATTGTTAGATGAGTCGCTTTTCAAAATATCAGTGTTTTTCTTGATTTGTTCGGTATTTTTAAGGACGAAAAATTAAAATTATTTATAAAGAATGAGTATCATACGATTGGCCTACACGTGCTTTTTAAACTTTGTATATAAATGTATGTATATATTTGTGTGTGTGTGTGTGTGAAAGCGAGAGGGAGGGAGAGAAAGAGAGACGTGTTTTTCATTGACTTTCTGGAGAAACTGCTTCAACTTAATAAAACGAGTACGCTCACAAGAAATAACACTTACATAATAGTACAACAATAGCATTCGTGTTTTTACTTTCGATGCTTTAACATAGTGGGCACAATGGGGCTATTTGGTGGACACAAATTGCGTATTTGTGATTACATACATTGGAATAATTATGGTTGAGGAAATGTAACGGGAGAATCTCAAATAGCTTCTTATGGAATGCATGCAGTAAAAAGCACAAAAACATACATCAAATATATGAAAATAGAATAGTATTTAGTATAAAATCTGAAATCAAGGGGGGGGAGGTACCTCCCCCTTGCCCCTCCCTGCCGACGCCCTTGCTCATATGTTACCATCTCATCTATTAATATCTACATGGAATCCCATTGGGGAAATCTAACCAACAATATTATTTTCACAGTGCGAAGTTTAAATTATTCAATGATCATGAAGATATATCACTCAAAACATGGTACAATATCGATAACATAATGTAAAATTAAATCTTAAACTATTAAAATACTTACATTCAAATACTTCGGCACGGTAATTCATTTTAAACTTGCAACACGTGATCAATTCTACATATTTGTCCCAACTCCCAAGTGAAGAAGGAATTTTTGCATGCAATATGCCGCTCTGTTTTCTTTTCAACATGGCAGCAGCGCGCAACCGAACGGAGGGTCAAGTGACCATCTGGTCCTCCGTTGCTCCGTTCACTTAAATGCTCCGTCAAAGGGGGAATTCGGATAACCATCGACGGTGCATCGGACGGAGCAAGGGTACGGAATGGAGCATAAAGTGCCAATTCGGAAAGGGGGTAGGTTTCAAAGTCCAAAAACCTTGTTAATACAGTTTCTCAAATATGTTCCACGTGACAGTATCTCAAGACTCATACCAACAAACAACGGGATAATCATACATACAATAGATGCCAATCTTGCCACAACTATAAGAAATAAGTACAGTTTTGAAATCTTCGGGAACAACGCGAAAATGTCCAGCCTGGAACACAAACCTATGACAAGCACCTCCACCTCGCAGACCTCCTACTTTATCCGTAGTCATACGTGGTATCGAACCTACTGTGACGGATACAGAAGCCGAAGATGAACTCAAACTTGAGGGGCATTCCATACAGAAATGCATACGCATCAAAACTAAACAGGGCGGTCCAACTTTTATGATCCGTATTCTTACTAACAGTCAAGAGACAATAGCTGATCTGGCAAACGGGGCATTCATATACAAGAAACGATATCGGGTAGAACGCTCACATACCACTCCTCCAATGCCAGTCAGATGCGAAAAATGTCAACTTTACAATCAACACCCTACATCCAAATGCCCCAATAGCATGAAATGCGGATATTGTTCAGGCCCACATACTACAAAATCATGCACCAACCTACAACAACCACCAAAATGAAACACTTGTAACGAAGCGCATCCGACATTTAGCTACAGATGCAAAGGACGACCGGCCGCAGAGCCAAGCAAACCAGAACTCATAGTAAAGATCAGAGCAACAACAACTCAACCGCCAGACACACCCATCATAAGATCTGTATATCAACCAATCACAACTGATCAACTACTCACTTTCATTACTGTAGCACTTCAAAACATTCATCCATTTCAAAGACAGAATGTACTTCAACAGATCCAATATGCTGCTCGTACAACTTTGCACGTAAACTTCAATGCCACATACTCAGGCCCGCATGTACACTGTTATGCAGCAACGCTTGAAACGGAAGTATAAACCTCCATCAAACTTCCATCAAATAATCTCTTTTATGGCCCTTACGTTCTTATTTCTGAACATCCGTTCACTTCAACAGCATAAAATACTCTTTGAACAACTTCTGCTCGAAAAACGCATTCATGCATTTCTCCTGAATGAAACTCACCTCAAACCAACCACTTCATGTAAAATACCTGGTTACACACTAGTAAGACAAGATAATCAACTACCAACCCAAAGGGCCAGTGGTGGCACCGCAATTAGTTTCTCTCCCCATATCGCTTATCGCCAATACTCACCTCTCTTACAACAAGTACCCGAACATCTTATCATCACCCTATATTTTCCTCAGTTTTACATTACAATAGCCACCATTTACGTTCGCCCTGGACATCCTATACCAACCAACTTTTTGCATACGTTTCTAACACTTTCAGTAACTATCTCATTATGGCTGACATCAACATTCACAGTCGCTCTGACAGGGAGAAAACAGATTTTCAAGATTTTATTGAATATCAAACAACTGGCACTATACATCGACTGCCTAAACCTACTCGACCGATATCAAATACAACTCCTGACATTGTCATAACTTCTACTAATATTCTCAATAGGTGCACAACAGACGTATTAGATCTTCTCGGCAGCGACCCTATCCCTTCAAATTCGACATCAACCCTACATCCACGAACTACTCCTCTCCGTCAAATTCTTCGATTCGATAAAGCAAACTGGACGGAATACAGGCATTACATCCAACTTCACACAGAACATATAGAACCCCCAACAACAGAGACAGAGCTATATGAATCGATCGACACCCTCACCAATACCATCAAACAGGCTTCCGAAAACCATATACCAAAAACCACCCTATACCCACATAGACCTAACCTTCCGCCTCAGTATCTACCAATGATTCAAAGATCCCGCAATTTCAACCGAGACTACCAAAGAATCGGCAACCCTGAATCACTTCGTTTACATCGTCAACTCCAGCGGACAGTCCATAATTACATAAAAGCACACAAACTAAGACAATGGGTTCGAACATGCAACAAATTAGCGGATACTGCGCACCCTACTAAATAATGGAAAAAATTAAACCAGCTTAATGGGAAATATTTCAAAAGAACGTATCCTATTGCGCAACACAACCAAGCTCTACATACAGACATGGATAAAGCAGACGCATTTGCTGACTACTTACATGACATTTTCACACCATCACCACCTTTCAATCCATTTCGAAGAAATCCTACAGACAGATTAAATATACTCTCTCCACATCTACAACCCAACACTAATCATCAACTCCCAGATCACCCACTTACTGCACCTATCACACTAGACGAAGTAATAGACACAATAGCACACAAACGAACTAGCGCACCCGGCACTGACACTATCACATACCGTCATCTTAAAGAAGCACCCATCACTCTCCTAACGCTATTAGCCACAATCTACACATTCATCCCTCGCACTTGCTTCTTTCCACTCCCATGGAAAACTTCAAAAACTCTTATGTTTCCCAAACCTCACAAACCATTCCACAACTTATCTTCATACCGACCCATACAACTCACCTCTGCAATTAGCAAGACCTTAGAAAAAATCCTAGTTAAACGACTCCACTCCCATCTAGATCAACATAATCTTTTACCAATATATCAAGCAGGCTTCCGTCCTCACTTTAGTATCAATGACCAACTTCTCCGTCTCATCAATACCATAACAAACCATTATAATACCTCTCGTCCTTCATGCCTCCTTCTTTTCGATCTCGAAAAAGCATTTGACAAAGTCTGGCATCAGGTCCTTCTACACAAACTTTACAACTTTCGTCTTCCCATCACCTATATCCGACTCATTCTACATTTTCTAACAAATCGAATCGCATATATCACAATCAACTCCAGCATGTCCCACCCTATCTTCTTACATTGTGGTGTACCGCAAGGTTCCGCACTGTCTCCACTCATATCTTTTGTTCGTTGCAGACTTCCCACAGCTACCGCCTAATATACATAACTTTCAATATGCTGACGATACAGCTTTCCTAGCTATAAGTAAAACCATTCAAAACATCACTAAGACTCTGACTGAAGCTATTCAAATCTTTTTATCCTGGTGCAGTAAGTGGGGACTCACCATTAACTCATCCAAAACTCAAGCCATAGTCTTCATACCATCAAAATGCCGCTCCCGTATCCACCGAAACCCTTCTCATCTCAACCTTAAAATTCAAAACGAAACCATAAAATCTTCAACAACTGTCATCTATCTTGGCCTCGTAATTGATCATTTAACGTGGAGACCATACCTACAGAAAATTGTCAGCAAAGCCAAAAACCGCCTCAACCTCCTCAAAAGACTAACAGGAACCACTTGGGGGCTCAAACCACAAACCGTTATAAACACATACAAAGTATTCCTTCGCCCAGTTCTAACCTATGGACTGACCGCCTGGATAGCAGCCGACCACCGCATATACCGTCAACTTCAGATTCTCGAGAGACATGCACTACGCATAGCATATAGAATAAAACTACCTAGCCCAACCCAAGAATTATACAACCGTATTACCTTCCCACATCATCTACACCTAGAAACACTTCGCACCAAATACATCCAAAATAGATACGAAACCCACCACCCACTCTTCTATGACATACTCCTCTCGCATGAACACAGCAACACACCACCTCATCACGCTTCCACACCACTTTCCCTACTACTTACGCTCTACCGACAAGTAATACCAACCAGATTTAGCACAGATCATAGATTACACTTTCGATAACATCCTTCATTACATTGCGTCTTCATCAACTGCACAGTGACCATTTCGAACGCAAGGGCTCATCTGTCTCCATAACCGTCTAGAGTTGCCCCTAGACGAGAAGAACATCAATCACTTGTTTTAAGTGTACCAAAGTGTTGTGGCGTCTTTCCGCACCTCGCTTCCATCTCATCAGCTATCATCACTAGGAAATAAGATACCCATCCTATATGAATGATTATGAGAAAACTCATAATGTCCAATCAAGTCTATTAAACAATAAAGTAATAAGATAAACAAAACCTCTTCGCCCATCCAACGTTACTAAATACTCCCACTTCCTTCTATCTTCTCTTCCCAACTAAAGGGTGTAGCCCTTTGGGGGTGCTAGCTTCGGCTAGCAAAAAAAATGCAGCACGTACAGGGGGATAATTTATAATTATCCTCTGTTCAATAATTATTCTTATCTCTGCAGCCTGCGTTTGTCTTTAGTTAGGCGTAGGAGAGGAGAGGGCTTTTCTATGGTTACAGAAAGGAGCTGAGAAACACTGATGCGATCACGGATAAGATTCTCTACTGTTTGTTAGATGTAGTCCCACTACAGGTTATACTTGGGACAATTTTGAATACTTATTTTCTCATCTTCATTCGCTCTCAACGTCATTTTGAGTAAATTCCTTCTCACAATGTGAATATGTTTCTCTCAATTTCGAATAAATATTTTGTCATATTTTTAGCTCTCATAACGATTTTGAGTGATTAATTATCCTCTCAAAACTTTGAAACAAATGTTCTCAATTTTGACTAACTATTTTCTCATTTTCGTAGCTCCGGAGCTATCTTTTGAGTCATTACGTTCTCAACATTTTGAGCATATGCTTCGTCACTTTTGAATATATTTCTTCTCATTTCTGAAAGTAGTCCAAACTTTTCTCATTTTTGAGCCGAATTCTAAACTCATTTTCGAGTAGTTTTACCTCATGTTTGAGACTTTTTTTTTCATTATCCGAGAAATATTTCCTCATTTTTTTTTAGCACCATCACATGTTCAAAATTGAGCAAAATTTAGTCGGAGCTAAAAATTTTCTTAAATTCGAGAATTATTTTTCGTTTTTGAATAAACCTTTTTAACAGTGTACCTAGTAAACTTATTTCGCTATTTTCTTTTTATGCATTGAATAGGTATTAATATTATTCTTCATATAAATAATCAATGCATGTATCTGCAATATAAACTTACACGATCGTTTTATCACCGACAATATTTTTAAGCAGTCTTTAAAACCTAATAGTGAAGATGTGAAAAATTAATGTAAAGCTTTATAAATCTATGTTACTTATCACATTTGTATATATTCCAAATTATGACGAGGATATACTTTTCTTTCTCCATTTAAGTGGAAAATTGTGGCTTTAACATTTGATGGACAGCTTAACTCCCATACTTGGCTTCGATTTCTTAAATTCATTTTAAGGCCTTTAGGCAACTGGCTCAGGCCGTATGGATGATGGGATGAATTGGTGGAATGTGGAAGCACCCCGAGAAAATCCACACACACTGTTTTTCCACCACAAAGCCCACATGGCATGAGCAGGGATCGATCCGACGACCCCTAGCACAAAAGATGAGTATTATACACGTACCTCGGATTGGGCGTATGTCGAAGCCAAGTAATTACATCTGACGGTACTAATGATGAATCTAGGGGGCGGGACGAAAGAAATGCCCATTGGAGCTTCAAAATTCTCCAGGGAGTTTGTTATGAATCATAGCGAAAGATAAAATATTGTTCTTGAAAGTAAAGTTCCTGTTTAGCGCAACTCCTACACTCACCCCACCCCCACATACCTTTTGAATTCTCTGCATTCAACACTGAGTAAGAAGACTATAGCGACTGGGTAGTTATATTTACGTTGAAACTTTTCTAGTTCGTTCACAGCATGAGTAATTTTTTCCTTTCTTTCTATCTCAAAAGGGTGATGATAGATAAACTTACTTTGTATTAAAATCGTACATATTTTAGCTAAGATGCTAAGCATCCAATTTACCGTATATTTCCTAGTAATAAAATCTGGATTATAACATCGTACAGGCAATGATATTCCTGACGACCGTGTTAATTATCATGTAATTTTCAGCCCTGTCGCAACCATTCAAAGTAATGCTATCGTGGGATTTGGAGAAAACAATTCCAGTATCTCACTATGAACTGGGCAGAGAATCTCATTTGGAAAGCAGGAAAGAACTTCACAGACGCCACAGAGTAGGAAAGAAAGGAGTAGGTCTCTTCCAGCGCTAAGCTCCAATTCCCAGAATTGGGAATTACTTGTAGGTAAAACTATAGTAAAGTGAGTTGCTGTTGTTCTTCCTGGCATTTTATATTTATTTCAACTTGAAACTTGTGTTTTCTTTATTTAATGAATACAGAAATAAAATAATAGGTGAAGTACAGCTTCACCAACTTCATCCGAATAGCCGCCGCTGGCCCATTTCAGTCTAAAATGTTCTAAAAGTAGTACCCGGTAAACAAATGAGGCGCTTGCACGAAGAAATGTCTATGTTACATGTTAAAAGATAACACATAGACTCTTGTTCCCACATACACCTCAAATTTTAAATAAGACTTTTGTTCGCGCATATGTCTCAAAATTTAAATACAAAAGCCTCAGTCCAACTGTCGGGACACACAAGAGTCAACAATATCATATTCACGTTTTAATGAAAAGTGATTTGTTAAAGAATTGTCATGATTTGGAATCCACATTAAATAAATGAAGGGTGGAAATGCCAAACGTTCTAAGTGCCGAATTTGAAATTTTACACAAGTAGAAAACTAAATAGATTTAGCTTCACGTAATGTATGCCTTCTAATATAATGTGATTGTTTTCACATCTTCCTGATCGATTTGTTACTTGGAACAAGGATGGGGACATGCGGATTGGCACATCGAACATCCTTGTGAACAAAAGTTTTATTTTCCAAACAAAGGCACTTGGAACGTTTGGAATTTCCACTCTTCAATTGTCATGGGGGCCGAAACGGGATAAAATTACCGGAGAATGGAGGAGATTGTATAATGAAGAACTCCACAGACTGTATTCACCTAGCATCATCAGAATAATGAAATTAAGACGGCTAAGATGGGCAGGCCATGTAACTCGAATGTTGGGATTATGCTTTGCATTCAAGGTTATAGTTATTCCTTGCTAATCCCTAAATTACTTTAGGGTCATTCCATCGTAAGTGGTCCAGCACTGGCCGCACGACTTTTCTCACTTCTTTTAATGTTTGGTGTGTGAGTATCCTAGGTAAAAAACTATGGTAAACTTTATTTTTATACGGGCCAGTATAGTAGCTTTGGACTTCGGCCCGTCAAGATTCGCCTTTTAGCCATTAAAATCCACACTCATGCCCCTGTCGGGACTCGAACACGGGACCTTAGAGTCGTTGACCTACCGCCGTAAGTGAGCATCCTAGGTAATGGTAGTTTAAAACCACATTTTTTTTCTCTATTTCACTTCGTTCAATTCTGGCGGCGATTTGTCATGATGCGCGCCAAATTCTCAGTATGAATGCATTTACGGAAACCTCAGTTTCTTAGCTCAGGTTAATTTCTTGGATTAAAACCTATTGGACTCAGTATATTACAGGCTAGTTGTAAGTGGTAATATAGCTTCACTACTACTCCATGCTGTAACTCTAATGTGGGTTTCAAAAAGCTGTTGGACAATGGACAAAATTACATTTTTAAGAACACTTTCTATATAGAAGGGATTCTTTCTGTGGTTTGAAAATTTGGTAGCGCACAGAGTACTGTGGTGAATCCCTACAAAATTTTAAACCTGAGACTTATTTCCATTCTATACTATGGAGGCTTAAACATATGATTTTTTTTAATAGTATACCTAAGTTTTATGTTGAAAATCTCTAGTGGGGAACCAAGTAGGAATCTGAAATTTTCACAGATTTCACCTGTAGGGTAGTGTTGTGCTACAAAGATGAGGACTTTCAGATTCCACTACTAACAGAGTTACAGAGCAACTTTATATCTGGGAAAAAGCTCATTTCATTCCAACACACTATTAAGAGAACTGGAAAAAGTTTAGCTTGTGAAATACTAAAGACGTAAAATGTTTTTCGAAATTTTATACATAGTTGGCAACATGGCCGCTCCCAGCACCAGTCCTCTCTGTCAGTCCCCTCTCCTATTATGTAAACATGCCTTCGACGAAATATGCCGCATTCTTATTGTGTTTGTACACATGTAATGTTCACCTGTCTTGGAAATGTGATATCTAAGTACTTTTCTCTACCTTATTTTATCATCTTATGCATATTTTGGCATGTCATATAGCATGTATTCTTTTCTCAGGATGTTGGAATCAAACGTGCTTTTTTTTCATAAATACATTTGCTGTAACTGTTAGTAGTGGAATCTCAAAGTCCGCCTTTTTTTCAGTATAACACTACCTTACACGACCGGTACCTGCGAAAATTTCAGATTCCTACTTGGTTCAACACTAGATATTTTCGACTTCGAACTTAGGTATAATATTAGAAAATCATACGTTTAAGCATCCATAGTATAGACAGGAAATAAGTATTAGGCTTAAAATTTTGTAGGGATTCACCACAGTACTCTGTGTGCCCCCAAATAAATTTTCGATCCACACAAAGAATTCTTTCTATACAGTAAGTTAACTTGAAAATGTAATTTTGTCCATTGTCCAACAGTATTTTGGAACCTACATTAGACTTACAACATAAGTGGTAGTAAATCTATGTTACCACTTACAACTAGCCTGCATCATGCTGAGTCTAATAGCTTTTAATCCAAGAAGCTACCTGAGTTGAGAAACTGATCTTTCTGTGAATGCCTGGATACTGAGAATTTGCTGCGCCACATGAGACAATTTTAAACTACTAATGATAAGGGTTATCATATATATTCTTTCCACATATCTCGGTTTGCTGATATCCTCATCCATGTGGCTCCTGAAAAACGCTTGATTTCATCTACCCATCTTACATTTGGACGTCGTCTCGGTCGTTTCTTTTCTCTAGGAATCCACTGTAGTACATTTGTCGTCCACCTTCCATCTGTTCGTCTAGCTATGTGACCGGCCCATCTCCACTTCATCTTCTTCGCACTCTTGATTACATCCTCTACCTTTGTTTGTGCGCGAATCCATTCATTTCTCTTCCTGTCCCTCCTGGTTATTCCTAGCATGCACCTCTCCATTGCTCTTTGTGTGACTCTCAATCTTTGAGTCGTTTGCGCATTCAATGTCCAAGTTTCGCACCCGTACATCATTACAGGTAAGACACATTGATTATAAACTTTACGCTTCAGACACATTGGAAGTTTGCTTTTGAAAATAAAGTGTAGTCTTCCAAAAGAACTCCACGCCATTTTACATCTTCTATTTATTTCATCAGTCAACTTTGCATTCGATGTTTT
>JAGDQP010042641.1:0-16482 GCA_022664845.1 Lepisma saccharinum
TTTTCATTAATATAAAAACAAAAGGTAGGAAAAATTGAAAAAAAAATTGAGCTTAATTCATGATAAATAGATAAGATGTTAGTGATATTCTTGTGCCTCATACGGTGTTGTCCCAACTGAGGAAGTCCTAACTGAGGAAGTACTATGAAAAATTCCCAACTGAGGAAGTATATCTTTACAGAAGAGTGCGTTCGCAAAACTTAGTCCCAACTGAGGAACTGATTGAGCTAGCCTGAGGCAAGTTATCCAAACTGGTTTCCTTATGGAAGATAACGTTTTCTTAACTAAACTAGAACAGTTTAATGCGATTCAAGACTCATTAAATAAATTAATATTTTACAATTTATTTCATATAAATCACAGCCAGATTCGATCAAATACTGGATGAAGCCTCTCCCCGGACTGAGGAGATTGGTTTATTGCCCCCACGCTGATCAGACGGGTTGGGAGAAGAGAGCCTGAGCTCTCACTCTGATCGCCACTACATTTTATTCATAGCAGCTCCCCAATTGCATCACGATGCTGGGTGGGCACCGTTCCACACCCAAATCCCTTACAAAAAATCCTTGGCATCGCCGGGAATCGAACCCGAGACCCCTCAATTCGTACTCAGCAACACTAACCACTAGAACAACGCGACGGTTTATATATATATATAATATTCAGCAGTTTTCTATCCACTGCTGGATGAAGGCCTCCCACTTTTCTTTCCACATATATCGGTCTGCTGCTATCCTCATCCATGTAGCTCCTGAAAAACGCTTGATTTCATCTACCCATCTTGCATTTGGACGTCGTCTCGGTCGTTTCTTGTCTCTAGGAATCCAATGTAGTACATTTGTCGTCCACCTTCCATCTGTTCGTTTAGCTATGTGACCGGCCCATTTCCACTTCAGCTTCTTCGCAGTTTTGATTCCATCCTCTACCTTTTTTGCGAAAATCCATTCATTTGTCTTCCTGTCCCTCCTGGTTATTCCTAGCATGCATTTCTCCATTGCTCTTTGTGTATCTCTCTTTGAGTCGTTTGCGCATTCAATGTCCAAGTTTCACAGCGGTACATCATCACAGGTAAAACGCAATGATTATAAATTTTATGCTTCAGACACACTGGTAGTTTACTTTTGAAAATAAAGTGTAGTCTTCCAAATGAACTCCACACCATTTTACATCTTCTATTTATTTCATCAGTCAACTTGGCATTCGATGTTTTGAGTAGGCCTAGGTAAACATACTCATCAATTATGCCTATTGTCTCTCCGTTAATCTTCACTTCCTTCTTTGCAGCATGTTGATTGTACATTACTTTTGATTTACTTAAGTTCATTTTAAGGCCTATTTTCGAACTCTCGTTACTCAGTTCTTCCATTCTGGTTTGTAGCTCTTCTGCACTTGCAGCAAACAGGACTATATCATCAGCGAACCGTAGGTGATTAAGATATTCGCCATTAATTTAAAATCCAACTTCATCCCAGTTTAGATTTTGGAACAATCTCTCCAGAACCGCACAAAACAGTTTTGGAGAAATTGAATCTCCTTGCCTTATCCCGTTGCCAACTTTAATTTTTTCACTTTCTTGATGTAGTCTAATGACAGATGTGGCAGTCGAATAAATATTTCGCAGTAGCTTGATGTACGCATTTTCGATGCCTTGATGTTCAAGTGATTTAAGTATTGCTGCCAAGGAGACCGAATCGAAAGCTTTTTCGAAATCTATGAATCCCAAACACAGTGGAAGTTCATATTCATTAGTCCTTTCCATAACTTCATTCAATGTTTGTATGTGGTCCATCGTGCTAAATCAACGACGAAATCCGGCTTGTTCCCTTCCCTGGTTAAAATCCAAGTCTCTTTCAATACGACTGAAAATAACTTGGGTGAGCATTTTGTATAGAATTGACAGTAAACTAATTGGTCTGTAGTTTTCCACGCGTTGTTTGTCCTTTCTTGTACAACAAAATGATAACAGCATTATTCCAACTTCTGGGTATTTCTCCCTTCCTCAGGCACATCGAGAATAATTTCGCAAGTTCCTCTTCCATGTTTTCACCTGCCGATTTAAACATCTCTGCTGTGAGTCCATCTTCTCCTGGCGACTCTCCGTTCTTCATCTCTCGAAATTACTTGATCCACTTCTTCTTTCATTACATCTGGGACATCTACATCATTTTCTTGTAAGTCTTCATTTCCTAGCTCTTCTTCGGAGAAGTAAAATTCTCTGTAGAAATTTTCAAATATTTTTTTAAAAATTTCTTTCTGATTTTGTATTACGGTACCGTCTGGTCTCTTAACTGCAATTATTTGCTTTTTCCCTATCACGAGCTGCTGTTTGGTTTTCTTCAGGTTCTTGTTCTCTTCGATTGTATTTCTAACAAGATTTTCGTTATATGTTCGTACATCCTCTCTTATTTTCTTCCTTACGGTTTTATTTACTTCTATGTATTCAATCCTTTTTTGTAATTTTCCTCTTCTTTCATTTCCCTTCTTTTCTTCATATATATATAAAAACAAAGGTCATATACAATCAACATGCTTCAAAAAGGGAAATAAAGATTAGCGGATTAGAAAGATTGCTTACCTAGGCAAGCTCAAAACATCGAATGCCAAGTTAACTGATGAAATAAATAGAAGATGTAAAATGGTGTGGAGTTCATTTGGAAGACTACACTTTATTTTCAAAAGTAAACTACCAGTGTGTCTGAAGCATAAAATTTATAATCTTTGCGTTTTACCTGTGATGATGTACCGCTGTGAAACTTGGACATTGAATGCGCAAACGACTCAAAGAGAGATACACAAAGAGCAATGGAGAGATGCATGCTAGGAATAACCAGGAGCGACAGGAAGACAAATGAATGGATTCTCGCACAAAGGTAGAGGATGGAATCAAGACTGCGAAGAAGCTGAAGTGGAAATGGGCCGGTCACATAGCTAGACGAACAGATGGAAGGTGGACGACAAATGTACTACATTGGATTCCTAGAGACAAGAAACGACCGAGACGACGTCCAAATGCAAGATGGGTAGATGAAATCAAGCGTTTTTCAGGAGCTACATGGATGAGGATAGCAGCAGACCGATATATGTGGAAAGAAAAGTGGGAGGCCTTCATCCAGCAGTGGATAAAAAACGGTTGAATATTATATATACAGGGTGTCCATAAAGTCCGTTGCCACCCCGTGTATCTTCGAAACGACTGCGAATATGAGCAAACGGAAAAACACGTATTTCATTATTTTGAGGGGCTCGAATTTTGAGCTATAAAAGCTCCACTTCAGACCCCCCAAATTGGGGTACGGGGGGCGGGGGGGTCAACTCGAAAATTTCAAATGGCAAAGGGGGTCGAGTAATATATCGCTTGAGAGGTCTTGACAAAAGAAATATTTTGTCGAAAGTTTCAAGTCGCTATGTTGACCCCATCCAAAATGGCGGCTGTCACGTTTCGTGTCCATAAAATCCGTTGCCACCTCGTATATCTTCGAAACGACTGCGAATATGAGCAAACGCAAAAACACTTCCTTCATTATTTGAAGGGGCTAACATGTTTAGCTATGAAGGTCCACTTTGTGTCCCCTAAGGGGAGTAAACGTAGGTCAGCGTCTACGTAAAATTGTCAAAGGACAAACTTGGACAAGTGATACCTAGTGTCAGCGGGTTTGATACAAGAAATAATTTGGGGAAACCTGAAAATTTCAAATTGTTTGATATTCCAAATGGGAGTAAGATGAAAGTTCTAAAACGAAACTTCTATTCCTCACTCAGACAGCAAGAGGTCTAGAAGTTACTCTTCACAACAAAATCTGTATCTAACTGTTGTTGTCATGATCATTTTTGAAGTTCTAACATACCCAAAAGTAAACTGCTATGTTAGTCCCATAGTTTTGTAATGCTAGGAACATTTCGAAACATTTTCTGTTTCTTTAATTTTCTTTATGAATGTTTGCTGATAGATGTAAATTGTCAGTGTTGTGAAGAGGTTCAAAATTGCGGACAATAAGTTTCCCAGCATGTTCCTAGTTACATATGCCTTAACCACTTAATAGTTTCTACATGTTCAGCCTATACATATGTAACTTCAACGCGTGTATCTCCGAAACTGTCATCAGCAAAGTGTAACTGGAAAGACACTATTTAATGGTTAAGGCATATGTACGTAGGAATAAGCTGGAAAACTCATTGTCAACAATTTGGAACCTCTTCACAACATTGACAATTTACATTCATCAGCAAACTCTCATAAAGAAAATTACAGAAAAATAACATGTTTCGAAATGTTCCTAGCAATACAAAACTATGGACTAATTTAGCAGCATACTTGTGGGTACGTTAGAACTTCGAAAAGAATCATGACAACAACAGTTAGATACAGTAACTTCTAGACCTCTTGCTGCCTGAGTGAAGAATAGAAGTTTCGTTTTATAACTTTCATCTTACTGCCATTTGGAATATGGAACAATTTAAGATTCTAAGGTTCCCCAAATTATTACTTGTGTCAAACCCGTTGACACTAGGTATTACTCGACCACATTTGTCATTTGGCATTTTCTGAACTCCGTTTACTCCCCCCTAGGGGACACGGAGTGGAACTTTTATAGCTCAACATGTTAACCCCTTAAAATAATGAAGGACGTGTTCTTGCGTTTTTTTTTATATTACCAGGCGTTAAGAAGATACACGGGGAAGCAACGGACTTTATGGACACAAAATGTGACAGCCGCCATTTTGGATGGGGTCAACATAGCGACTTGAAACTTTCGGCAAAATATTTATTTTGTCAAGACCTTTCAAACGATATATTACTCGACCCCTTTGCCATTTGAAATTTTCGAGTTGATCCCCCGTACCCAAATTTGGGGGGGGGTCTGGGGTGAAACTTTTATAGCTCAAAATTCAAGCCCCTCAAAATAATGAAATACGTGTTTTTGCATTTGCTCATATTCGCAGTCGTTTCGAAGATACACGGGGTGGCAACGGAGTTTGTGTGTGTGTGTGTGTGTGTGTGTGTGTGTGTGTGTGTGTGTGTGGGTGTGCGTGTGTTAAGAACTAATATACGCCATCGTTTTTCTATGTGAATACCATCTTTGGACATACGTTTTCAGTATATTATGAACGTAGTGCACAGTAGATTAAAAGGTTCGCGTGAAATATTCTGAATTCTGATTCAGAATTCGCTGATTCCTTGACATATCCATTGAACTTTGTAATAAGTTGTAACAAGAAAATGATGTAAAAATCCCTGCCAGCAACTCATATTTCAATCGTGATAAAAAATACTACCATATTTAGCATAAAAATAGGATGTCTCTCCACCAAATTTCAGCTCAAAAGATGCTAACCTAACCTCAAAATTTTAAAGTGTGTGTGTGTGTTTTTTTTTTTTTTTTTGGCAATTTAGCGATATCTCGGTCAGATTTGCACCTACAATGACCTTTTTTTTTTTTAAATTGAAGATTTTTTCTAGCTCTACAAGATAGTAATTGTTTCATTTATGTTGGCGCAAAATTCAAATTTTCAGAGAGGTTAGAAAATTGAATTTTAAAAAGGCTAAGACAACAGTTGGCTCGAGAAAATTATATGTTATGTATTTTTAGTGTTTCTATAACCATGAATTTTTTTTAGATTTTTTAAAATGGTAGAACACAACCAAAAATAAGACACGTGACCGGGCTTCTTACGTAACACATACAGTGTAAATACAAGTTCGAAAGCACCCTTTACTAGGTCGCCTTCGTGAGTGAAAGGTCCAGGGTTAAAGTCCCGCCTGGAACAACACTTTTTTCTTTCAAAATATATTTTTATATGTTCATATATGACTAAAACTAATAGATTTTTGTTCAGAGCACGTGATTGTGAATTCATCCGCTGGGTAGCTCTGGCATAGATGTCATATTCTATTATGAGGTCTATGCCAGAGCTACCTAGCTGATTAAATCAAAATCACGTGCTCTGAACAAAAATCTATTAGTTTCAGCGCCGCAAGGAATGGGGAAGCGTGCTAAGTCTATCTATTATGAGGTCTATGCTATTAGTAGCAAACATTCATAAGATCATGAACTTCCCCCAACTGCTTTAAAATTCCTCGATTTTGGCATCTTTATAAGAGATCCAGATCAATGTGATAAGCAAACTGGTATAAAGCCTCTCTTATCATGCGTATTTATAATTCCTCTATTTTGGTGTATCTTAGGGAAACACTTGATGAGCTGCGGAATGAATGACTCAGCAAGTAAGGGGATAGCAAAAGAGATAACATCTCAAATCTCAAAAACACTTCCTCACTTGCAACTCCCGAATTTTTAGGTTCAGGACACTTCCTCAGTTGCAACTATTTTCTGTGGAATTTATGGACTTCCTCAGTTGGGACTTCCTCAGTTGGGCATATATCCCTCATACCTGCTGCAAAGAGGTTTTTTAGAGAGTTCTTACAAAATGACTTTAATCTTTTTTCCCTGATTTCAATTTTCCAAACCAACAATTTTCCCTGCCCAACGGCATTTAATGACATAATGATCTAGTAATAAAGAATGCCTGTAAGAGCTAAATAAAGGCTTAGTCTGATAACAGTGGATAATCAAACACACACGTAAGTTAACAAAAAAAATGGTATTTAAGCTCCTGAATATTGAGACATCTTCAAGTTAATACATATTCCCATATAGCAATGTAAGGTCGAGACAGGCTTGCGAGGCGATAGCAGCGCCACAAAACAAGTTTAGGACTTCTGCAATTTAGGACTTGTGCAATTTAGGACTCGTGAAATTTAGGACTTGTGCAATTTAGGACTTCTGCAATTTAGGACTTGTGCAATTTAGGACCTGTGCAATTTAGGACTTCTGCAAAATCCAGAAAATTGGCTTCTCGTCTTTTAGGACTTGTGGAATTTAGGACTTGTGCAATTTAGGACTTCTGGAATTTAAGACTTGTGGTGCTACCCCCTTTTAAAGGCTAAAATAAATGTCGACCCTAAAAGCCAAGGGATATAAGTGACATTAAAATAGGGGAAAAAATCGATGAAACCTTGGATCTTAATGTTTGTTAGTACCAAATATGAATATTTTGTGTAATCTATTTCGGGTAAAATATAAAAGATTATACTTTTCTTAATGTAACATATACATTTTATTCTTGGGTCGTCAAATGTAGCCAGGTAAATGGGACATTCGAACAGTTTAAGACACCACTCCGAATTGAAAGTTCTTGTTTGTATTCATAGTTACTTTTGATGACCCAGTCGTGATCTGATTTTATTTCTTTGGATTGAATCAATCATTGTTGTTATTTGCTAGATTACTTGAGAAGTAGCATCCCCGCTCTTCATGTACACCTTATTCCAAAAAGGATGACCGTATTGATAGGGCATTTTTCAGCTGAAAATTCTCTAAGCCCAACTTCGAGTATTTTCGGAAACAAAAGATGCCAGGTTCGAGCCCCCAAAAGTGAATTTTCGCAATTAGGAAACGTTACTACGAATGTGTTTTTTCTTCTTTTAAATGCAATAAAATATGTCGAATTGTTATTAAGTTTTATAAAAAAGTAACATTCATTAAAATGCGTAATGATACAATATTTCGAAACTACGCATACATGTGATCACGTGATGGTTTTGTCACCTACTTTTCCACATGTAATAGAACATTTCCAAGGAAAGGAAAGACAGCAAACATAGTTCTCGCATTCATAGTACAATGAACAAGAGAAAGGAGAAAAACAACAGCATTTGCAATTGATATGAATGCCTTCGTCTTGGACACCGAAAATTCAGTCATTTTTCTTCAGAAGGAGTTCGATCAGAAAGAGATAAGTAGACGTGTTCATATTAATGCTCAGTGATAGAGCGCGTGGCTTCTAATCGTGAGGTCCTGGGCTCGAATCCCGTTCTGGAAAATTATTTTTATGTAATGATATATTCCTCAAAGCATGAATAATTAGATAGAACCATAATAATAAGTTTTATATGTATTCATACAAGCATTTCAGGACTGTTGTGTAGCTCTTGAAGTGTACTTTGAACATAATGAATCATTTTTTTTTCTAAAAAGATAATTTCTTTATTCCAATAATTAGGCTGAAAAATAAGTAACAAATTGTGTAAATTTGACATTTAACGAATTTCTTGGGGTGAAGGAATTGAATAAAATTCTGCAAAATCTTGTAATATTTAGACCTACCAACTAACTTAGTGTATACACGCAAAAAATCATGGTCCTGAATCGCACTCCTTTTCTACGGGGTTTAAAATATGGTCCTTTGCAAAAAATTGAGGTGGTTTGTTCTTCATTACACAGAATTTCTCGAAAATAAATCTCGATAGCAAATGCAACTACAATAAAATTATGTTACCGCCCATACAATTCATTTTTATCTTTACAATAAAACTAATTTTACACCAGGATTACTGTCACTTTTTCTAGATTCAGAGGATCATCAAAATATCGTGATTGTACTACTATCATCACCTGCAATGGCCTGGTGTGAATGAAGAAAACCATGGGAAAAACAATCAGGGTGGTCGATCGCTGGGATTGAACCCACGGCCTCCCTAATGCTACGTAGGGTTGTTCGATAAGGCTAAGGACCTATCGAACTTCGGGTGTGAGAATTTATCGAGTTGTCATCGGTTACTCGAAACCGAGTATTTTAAATTATCGAAAGTTCGAATATTATCGATGTTTCGGGTATTATCGAAAGTACGAGTATTATCAAAATTTGGAAAATTTGATTATTACAGAAATTTCGGGTATACTCGAAACTTCGAATATTATTTGTGTGTGTGTGTGCGCGCGCCACCCGAAGGGCACAAGATAGAGCGATGAGCTTTTACACACTTTTTCTGAAAGCTCAAATTCTGGGGCGAGTTTGAGAATTTGAGCTTTTGGTGGTCGTGCAGCGCGAAGTTGGCAGGACCACCTTTGAAATGAACTTTGAGCGTTGACATTGAAAGCTCAAATTCTGAGAGTTGTTTTTTTTATGAAAGCTCAAATTGTACTTAATTCTGGAGCGAATTTGAGAATTTGAGCTTTTTGTGGTCCTTGCAACTTCACGCACCTGAAAAAAGGTTAAAATATACTACTGAAACGTATTAAACGTCAGATACAAGAATGACAGTAAAACATAAGTGATTGTCTTTTTGTTTCGGAAATGAAAGAAACAGTGATAGGTGTTGTGTGCAGGACATTGATATGATCATATTTCTTTCAACAATGGCAAACCAAAGAACTGCACGGCCGGCTTTCTTTGAAAGTTCGTTTGCAACGTAATACGAAACAACTGGGAGAACTCTTGAGGGAATACTAGTCTGTTTTTCTTTCCTTAAGAAGTGTTCGCAAGTTATTGAATTTGGTATGTAAATTGAATTAGAGCCGTATGAAATGTAATAATTAGATCTTTACATTAATATTGAGAAGAAAACTTACGCGTGATATGAATGGCAACGTAAAGACAATTCACATTTATATATTTTCAAAAATAGCAACTTTAAAAGGTTTCAAAATTTTTCCAGTTACCAGGCAACGCTTTATTCAGGAATATATATAAATGTACTATGTAGGCCTGGTTGTACATTCCCTCAAACATTGACCAAAGCACCCTTTTAAATCTTTCGCAAGACTACCTCTTTTCTGCCCACCGCATTGATGTAATCGATCCTGGGTTGGAATCCCAGTCAGGGCCCGTATGTCTTTTCTCATCCCCCTCCAACCCTTTTGTATTTTTTCTGTCCTATGTAAAAGTAAAGTTCACCCTTGTGCTAACCAGGTACGTAAATATGAAACCGGAATTTATGTACAGAAAAGACCCAGTGATTGGATGACAATGCTAAGAACTATTTTATTCGAAGTATTGGCCATCGCTAGCGATCCATTTCTGCCATCGTTCCGGCAATGTGTAGATGCCAGATCAAGAAAACTGCCTCTTGGGCTGCAAACCAGTCATCAAGCCATTGTCGAACATTTTCGTAAGATGTCAAGCGCTGGTCAGCAAGTGCGTGTCCCATGGATGCAAATAAGTGAAAATCGGAAGGCGCCAAGTCTGGTGAGTAAGCCGCATACGCAAGGATTTCCCAGCCAAACGTCGCAATCATTTCTTTGACCGGTTTTGCTGTGTGGGAGGGTGCATTATCGTGAAGCACAATCACTTTATGTTGTCTTTGGTCATATTCTGGTCGTTTTTCACGCAAACTTGATGCAAATCGATCATTTGTTGTCGGTAACGTTGGGTATTAACGGTTTCGCGTGGTTTCAGCAGTTCATAATAGATCACTCCCTTCTGATCCCACCAAACACAAAACATTGTCTTCCGTCCATAGCGATTTGGTCTTCCAGTCGATGTCTCCGGTTCTCCTGGAGTTACCCATGATCTTTTACGCTTAGGATTCTTGAAATAGATCCACTTTTCGTCACCAGTCACAATTCGATGGAGAAATGATTTCCTTTTGTACCTGGCGAGCAGAATTTCGCAAGTGGTTTTTCGGTTTTCCTGCTGTCGTTCAGTCAATACATGTGGAACCCATTTTCCCACCTTCTGAATCTTGCCCATGGCTTTTAAACATATGGAAACTGCTTCTCGTGTCACATTTAATTGATCCGCGAGTTGTTGCTGCGTTTGAGCGTCATCCTCATCCAACAAAGCTTGCAATTCGCTGTCTGCAAACTTTTTCGGTGGTCTTCCAGGTTCTTTGTTTCTCATGTCAAAATCGCCACTTAATTTTTTTAAACCACACGTAGCACTGTGACTTACCAAGAGCATGATCACCGTAAGCTTCGACAAGCATGCGATTCTGCAGCAGTTTTCTTCAAATAGTAACAAAAAATCAATGCTGTCCGCACATCGTAGTTTGTAGGTACAAATTTCACCATGTTCAACGCTATTAAACACTACACTATGACATGAAACTTGTCTGGTTGTGAGTTGCAAATCGTTATCAGCAGTCAAAACAAGCAAGTGGCGCCAAGGACGCAGTTTTACGATAACCACAGTGACAGCTAACGCCGTCTATGCGCAAATTCCGTTTTCATATTTACACACCTGGTAGCACCATCCCATGAAGGCATATAGGGGATGTGGAGTTGAGGCTTCACACTTTCTTGATCTCAGCTGTAGATGATGATGATGATGATGATGTTATTGGCACCACACTTCGGCCGCCTCCCCCCCCCCCCCAGGTACCCATTGAATCTGGGGCTGGTGTGCCCCAAAGCCGATCGGCGGCATATGTACGAAACGATATTTTGTTATAATGTAAATTCACTGTTAAAGATACTACGTCTATGTCTTTTTTCGGTGTTTCAATTTCTCTTTATATTAGCACAATTTCCTGAAACCAAAGAAGCTCATTTCTTTGACAACTTTAAATAGTTTAATAAAAACATCGAAATATTAAAATGTCACGATAAATCCAAACAAACTTAAATGCTTGAGTAATTTGATAATCTCAAACACTTCGAAAGCTTCAAATATTTTGAGCCTCTCGAGTCTCGAACAGTTTAACAATCCGTTCGACAAAGAACGCTGATCGGTAACATCATTTCCCTCAAAGTCGAGGCTTCAGGCAGACGTGTATCCAGAAATTAATTTTGAATGGAGTCTGCGTACTCGAATTTGAGGGAACTCCGATGTCGTAGGGTAACCAAAAGCAACAGATACTTGACAAATGCCAGTCCCCATTAAAATCGAACAATTCGTTCGAAAGTTATCGTCGCTTGTACACGCCTACATTCAAAGTAGGAACAAATACTCGGATTCTGGGGACTTCCCCTTGGCGTAAGGGAACGAAAAACAATATGTGTCTGACGAAAGCAAAGGGGAAAATGTAAAGTAAGTTCCATCAAAATCGGACAATCCGTTCGAAGTCGGATGTCACAGACAGACGGACGGACAGATAGGGTGATCTATAATAGGGAGCTTCGCACCCAAAATTCTCAAGGTTTGTTTCAATGATACTCGAAGGGTTTCGAGTGCCGAATAATAATTTTTTTAACCCGAAGGTCGATAAGTCTTCAGCCTTATCGAAGTTCCTTACCTCTACCTATATCAGAAGCTGTCTCCATCCAGAACTTTAATTTAAACTCTCGAAGACAGATGCAACATTCAGCATTCTCCTTTTTCTGCCTGTCCTGTTGTTGGCGCAATCGCTAAAGTGACGGTTTGTAGGCTAATGGTGTCCTGGATTTCAATCCCGTTTGGGTGATGCATGTTTTCTCTTTCCTCCCCCTCCCCCCTCTCTTTCCTGATAAAACTACTTAAGCCTTGTACATAAACATTGGACTTAGTGGGAAAAACTTTTCTTTCACTTCATTTCAAGGGAGGCGACATTTAAAGTTAACACTCTGCATATATCTGGTGTAGTAAAAAGTAATCCATTATTTTTGCATGACATTGAAGGCTTGACTTACCATAGTTAGAATGATCCGATTTAGGTCACATATGCGCCGTTTTGTTCGATAACGTGTTGCCATTTGGAAGGTAATATCATGATGCCTCTCTCATAGTATCCCTTGTCCCTATTGGCAAAAAATTGAGACAGTCGATGTTCACAAGCCTCTCTTGAAGCGAATTTTGCACCAGCAAACGTGTTCGCCATGGACAGGAACAGATGGTAATCACTCGGTGCCAGGTCCGGACTATAAGGTGGATGCATAAGAACCTCCCAACCAAGCTCCCGGAGCTTCTGGCGAGTCACTATCGATGTGTGTGGCCTGGCGTTGTCCTGGTGGAACACAATGCCTCTCCTATTGGCCAAAGCTGGGCAATTGCTGCCTTCAGACGGTCCAATTGTTGACAGTATAGTTCCGAGTTAAGGGTTTGGCCGTAGGGGAGCAGCTCATAGTAGATAATTCCCTGCCAATCCCACCAAACACACAGCAAAACCTTCCTGGCTTGGGCACCGTTTGCGCCGGCGCACCGCGCTTCGACCACGACCGTTTTCGCGTGACCTTGTCGTAAGTGATCCAATTTTCATCACCAGTCACCACCCGCTTCAGAAATGGATCGCTTTTTTTGTTATTCGCAGATGGAAATTCGGTCCATGAGGTTTTTTTGCGTTAACTCGTGTGGCACCCATACATCAAGCTTCTTTGTGTATCCAGCCTTATGCAAATGGTTCCACACGGTTTTTTGTGCAATGTTTAGCTCTTGGGCAATCGAAACAGTGCTTACATGACGGTCGGACGCGACAATGTCCATGATTTTATCGACATTTTCGACACGTGGCCTTCCAGTGCGTGGTACATCTTTGACGTCAAAATTACCGGCACGGAATCGACGAAACCAAAATTGCGCGTGATTGGCTGTTACAGTATCAGGACCATAAACACTATTCACATTTGCAGCCGCCTGGCTTGCGTTTTCGCCTTTATCGAAGAAAAACTGTAAAATATAGCGTATTTTCTCTTTGCTAGTGTCCATTTTGACGCGCGCTCACACAACACTGGGTCAACTCATCACAACTATCTGAACAGTGTTTGTAGTACGCAATCTCATCGTTTGAACGCCATCTCGTTGAACCCGATCGGACTTATACAACGCGAGATACAGATCACTGAAACCATCTATTGGCAAAATAATGGATTACTTTTTACTACACCAGATATGTAGTACATTGTTTCTTCCAAACACTCAGATAATCCCGAACTTTTCAAAACATTCAACTCATAAATGCGATCGTAATGAGATGTTTCAATAATTGCTGCTTTCAAACAATTCGAGACTCTCTAACACTTCGAGTGCCTCGAACATTTCGAGAGTCTCGAAAGTTCGATAAAATTAAAATTCTTTATCGACGAAATGGTTTTGAAATTTTATCGAATTGTTATCGATTATAGATTACTCGATTATCGAAACAGCCCTAATGCTACGCCAACGCTCTACCACTGACCCGAGGTGGCTCGGTCAATGTTCTAAAGATTCCAGATTTAAAAAAATTCAGTACGCCTAATCTTTTGAGAATAAGGCAATTTGAATTTGTACCATAATATCCTGAAAAGGCAATAATAATACTCTATATACTCGTTTAAAACAGAAATCCTGATTGACTTACATATCAACGTCCAGGCCAAACTTTTTAAGCTCTGTACTTGCAATTTATGTCTAATCTGGCTTTAACTAACCTATTTCAATTATATTCGGTAAGGTAGCAAAAGAAGTGCATATTTCGAAAGTAGAAATGAAAAAAAGTAATTTCCTTTTTTAAAAAAGAAAATCGCTGCCCTGTGGTGGGATCGAATCCGATAGCTTTAGAACAGCTCTCCGGTTCTTTATCCACTAGACCGTACAGCCAGGTACTCGAAGACGGCGTCCGAGTTGAGTGACACAGCAAGCAACAGCTAGTACTAATAATAAATTATAAGTTCCTGACCCCACATACAGGCACTTTTGTCTTTAGCAAATGTAAAGAACGTTTTCCCTTTTCATCTTTGTATATTCTAATCTATCGGCAGAATTCTTTTGCAACGGAATGTCGATAAATTCCTGACTAAAACGGTCGGAAAATTGCCGGACCACCAGGAAGTAGGTGGGGCCTCGCCTATTTCCCGACCATCAAAAATACACGGGGCCTCGCTCTTTTCTCGACCATCAGGAAATAGACGGGGAGCCGCCTTTTCCCGACCTAAGGCAATGGGCGGGTGCCCATCCTTTCCCCACCATCAAGTGCTGTGAGATGATCGTAGTTTCGCCTCTATGCCGGCAAGTCAGAGACAGACGGCGGCTCAGAAATGGCCCGAGGACCAAACGCCACTTGTTGCTGCATGCCGACCTTCCCCCATCTACTTCCCGACTACTAGTTTGGGTTCTGCCTATCTCCGGCCTGACCATTTGCCGTCTTGGTCGGCATTTGGCTTCCTGGGTCAGTGCAAGTGGAGTTCCTCCGCCATCCTACTATGCAAATGCAAATGAGGTATCTTCAAAGAGATCACAATTTCTTTCTGTGAAGTAGTCGAATATAAGGCTGAAGTCATTTGTAATGTTTAGACCTACTAGTCTAGGAGCAAATGTCGAGTTTCCTATGTCCCGTGGGCTATTTCGTGAAGCAAACATATGAATAGTGTCATTAGCTTCGATGTATGATACAAGTCACTAATTTAGGAGGTGGACATCTGGCAATCCTGGCAGAGTCGCTGTAGAGCCACTAATCCAATATGGCCGCCGTGCCGCTGACCAAAATTAAGGTTATTTAGAATAACTTTTTGCAGTTGAAATTACACAAGAAACTTTTATTACACAAATATTGGAAATAAATTTCCTTTCCAACGGTGTATAGAAGGTAGTTTTATATCAGTTAGGTGCAGAAATATGTATAATTTAATGTTAATATGGCCGCCGTGATCCTGACCCAAATTACGTTTTTTAGAATAACATTTTTGCGATTGAAATTACACAAGAAACATTTATTATAAAAAATATTGGAAATAAAATTACCTTTCCAACGGTGTATTGAACATCGTTGTATCTCAATTAGGTGCAAAAATATGTATAATTTAATGTTCATTAGCAGCGTTGCCAATGTATGATGAAAATTATCTTGCCGCCGAGACACTTGTAAATCACTTGTGACATTGTGAAATTGATGTTTGGAGGGAAGACAAGGCTCAATCTCCTCAGTACAGGACTGTAAATCGAGGCTACAGCTTCTTTAATAATTTTGTTACAAAAATATGTATATTTTTGGATAATACTTCTAGTTCATGTTCTTGCTTCTAAAATAACAACATGCTTCTTCATTTGAATGGGGAAAGTATAGCTTGTTTTACTAAAAATTAAAAATAATAAGTGGTATGGTGTGTGGAATCATATGAGTGTGTGTGTGTGTGTGTGTGTGTGTGTGTGTGTGTGTATACAGATGCTTATCAGAATAATGGAAACACCTGTAGTTGGCAACACGTCAGATGTATGGGTTGGCAGTGGTGTCGTGGCGACCGCAGCGCCGGACTGCTGGTGGTGGTGTGTTAGGTCGGTCTCTATACTACGTCAGGCGTCGTGGAACAGGAGTGTGCAGTGGCTGCAGCAGACGGAGGTAGTGTAAAATGGGAGACCTCTCAGAGTTTCAAAGAGGGCAAATTGTTGGTGCGCGGTTATGTGGAGTGAGTGTGACGGCAGTGGCTAGTGTGTTAGGTGTGTCGCCAGGGACAGTGTCGAAGGTGATGACGGCCTACACAACACACGGGAAAACCACATCGGGGAAGCGGAACAGTGGGCGGAAGAAAAGCATCAGTGACAGGGCACGCCGGGTATTAAAGCGCATTGTCACGCGGAACCATCGTGCCACTGCGGCGCAAGTGACGGAGGAACTCAATCAGCACTTCCCCCAACCTGTTTCGACAATCACAGTCCGCCGCGAATTACATGACATGAACTTACGGGGTCGTGTTGCACGGGCCAAACCTCTCATCAGGGACCAGAACGCTTTAGCAAGCCGCAAATGGTGCCGCGACCATGCAACTTGGACCGTTGACGACTGGAAACGTGTGGTATGGTCGGATGAGTCACCATTCA